>KB312046.1:39642-54913 GCA_000328365.1 Capitella teleta | reverse complement strand
GCTTGACGCGACCAGGACGTCCACAGCCGTATGGAGAGTTGTGGGTGAAGTCGATGTGCTTCTGGGAATCCAGGCGCACCACAAAGGATCCCCGGGGATGTTCACAACCTGCTTGCGCACGCTGAAACGCAAAAAAAAACCCCAATAAGAACGAGGACGTATAAGAGAGGAACAACGTCAAGTTGTTACCTGCCCCTCATGGGAACAGAGAGCAATAGACGTATGACACAACAGTCAAAGTGGTCAAAGAGATATTTTCAGTGAGAGGCGTATGGCGTTTGCCCCAAATTGGCCTTCGCGAGCTCAGGGCACTGTAACCCACCGGATGTGTCTCTGGCGAATGAGCACACGAGCGTGGTGAATGCTCTTGGCGAGTCCCAGCTTGAAGACCTGGGTCTGCAGACGCCTCTCCAAGAAATCGTCCACGCGCAGACCGAGCACGTAATCAAGCTTCATCTTTCCCTCGTCGAGCACTCCAATGCGCACGAGACGTCTGAGCAGGGCATTGCCTGAAAGAAGAAGAAGAGATGGTTTAGCTATGTGCACACCGCGCTGCGCTTAAGCGATCGCCCCGTCGCTGAACCTTATGCAACTCTATCTAAAAATGACCACGCACCCTCGAACAGACGCTTGGGATCCTTCTCGTCCAGGGTGAGCAGCTCACGAGCGGCTTTACGGATCTTGGCAAGGGTGTACTTCACACGCCATACCTCGCGCTTGTTACGCAAACCGAACTCGCCGATGATCTTCAACTCCTGGTCAAGACGCTCCTTCTCGAAGGGACGACGAGGTGTCGCGTAAGTTTTGCTGGTTACCATAGGAATACGCGGCATCTTGGCTCAGTTCTTGGGTCCGAAACCCGTCCTGGAAGGAAAGAATTAAGAATTGAAATATGTTAACACTTTGAATACCCGCACGCTTCACAAGCCGAATACCACGTGTCCGAAGCACAAGGCAAAATTCTCCAACAATTACACGAGGAAATAAAGTCAATGCACGACATATGCTAGCTATCACTCTTAGTCATCAACTTACGTAATAATATAATTAAATAACGATTAACAAATAGTGTTAAACCGAGTAAATCGGGAGCAGTCGAAATGCACGCCTCACCTCAGAGATAAATTCGGAAGAAAAGGAAGTTCACTGCACAACTTCCGCTCATCTAAAATCACTCCGCGTCTCAGTGAGAATAAATAGTTCTTATAAGATAAAATAACAAAAGTATGCAACACATAAATGTATAGCAAATAATCATCAGTAATCGATTAATTAAAAAAAATCTATAGTGAAATTTACTGTGTACTTACTTATAAATAAAGCACCATACGACTATCTTCAAATCACTACGCAGACAAGCAGCCGTTATGATTGAGCAGAGCATTATGACTGCCAAAAATACCGCGGTATATATATGTACTATATGAACTATAATTATGTACTTGTAATGCCCGAATTGGCGAATTCTCGATTGTAGCCACCGAGCCACTGCTCATGAGCAGTACCCCCTGGTTGAACCTACTGCAGGAGGCTGTAGCTTGGTTGAAGTCGGTATCCTCGTTTGCAAAATGTCCAATGAGACGCATGCAAAAGGCACAAGTTGAGTTCAATGTCCATAATCGTCCAAAAAATCCAATGCATTCGTGATTTCGCCTAGGTCTATCAAATGCCATGCTCTCTGCCTTCTTTACCAGCGACATACAGTCCGGCTATAGCCTAGCTGCATTCTGTAGCCATAATCTGCCTGGTTAAAGCTGCCTTGCTTTTGCAAACGAGAATACCGATCATCGTGAGCTGTAATTCATCACGGTCCGCAGCCTCTGATCTCTTCGATGTGGTCAAGCAGTAACTCAGTGTCTACAATCGAGTATTCGGGCGTAAAAGTTTTGTTATATGCACTGGTCAGTGCATGTACAACTTGTATGTAGGACAAAAATCAATAAATTCATAATCACTAATTATTCACGCATCACATTCGATCCAAAGTGCAGTTGAAATGAAACGCAAACAACATAGACTGATTTTCAATTATTTTATTCATAAAATTCTTTTTTTTTTTTGCATTATTTCAGCCACAATAAGTGGATTTTATTCATAAATAAGAAAAAAAAAAGGAATGAAAGGAGAGAAGAAAAGAATTTCAGAAAAAAAAAGAAAATGCACAATCAGCAAAAGTACGTCATACACTGGGATAATAAATCAAAGTCTCAATTAAATTAATCTCTCTTAATGAGCCCTCATTAATACAACATTAACACTGAAAAATGGCGGCCGTTAATCGCAAATAACAAATAAAAACAACCGAAAACCTCAAAATAATAAAACTTTTGATTGAATTCAAACTGCTCAGCCACGCAGAAGTGACTGAACAACAGCTTTGGCGTTGAGGTTTTTGAGGTCAGTGTAGGTTTGACCGGTGCCCACGAAGACAATGGGCTGACCAGTGGTGTAGGTCATCGAGATGGCCGCTCCGACCTGGTCATCAATTGTGTCAAACTTCGTGAGGAGGATTCCGTCGATGAGTCGTGGGGTCTCCATGTTGGAGTGATCAGCGAGCGCTTGGTTGAACTTGGTCAGCTGATCAACAGCTTCGTTCCCAACGAGCGCTTCACCCACAAACAACACAAGGTCCGGTTGATTGACTTTTATCAGCTGCAAAGATGTAAATATCATCACCGTCCTGCATAGAGCGCAGCGTACCTTAGCCAGGGCTCTCATCAGGGGTTCATTGTCCTGCATGCGGCCGGCAGTGTCCACCAGAACCACGTCCATTCGAACATCACGGGCTGTCATGGGGGAAATCGATCAGATGCCAAAGCCGACAGCGCGACTAACCATAATTGACGGCCTCCATGGCTATCCCAGCGGCATCTCGGCCGTAGCCCTTCTCGTACAACTCAACCATCTTCTGGCCGTTGTGCGTGTCGGATGGGTGCAAGGCATTCAGTTTGCGGCAATGAGTGCGGAGCTGCTCAACAGCCCCCGCTCGGAAAGTGTCGCAGGCAGCAATCAGAACGCGGAAGCCGTTCTCAATCAGCCAGAAGGCAACCTAACCACCGAACAATGTAGGCGCGCGTCGTACAAAATGTTCTCAAACCTTGGCAAGATTAGTTGATTTGCCCACGCCGTTCACTCCGCAGAAGGTCACGACGTAAGGCCTCTTCTGCTGCCTCGCCTCGAGGCAGTCGCGAAGAATGTCCACTCGGCGTTTATGCGACAGCAGTTGCACGCACGAGTCGTTCAATGCGTTCTTCACGGTGGATGCCACAGCTGACGAAAACGATAAAAAGTCAATCGGTAAGAAACCCGCGCTCACTCACTGTTGAACGTTCCCAGAACTTTTCCTTGAAGGCGAGTAGAAACCGACTCGCATAATCTCTCAGCAATTTCTGCCGCCACATTCTTAGCTGGAAAACAAAGACAGTTAAACGAAAAACTCAAACGCATACGGGACACGCACCAATGAGATGATCCCGCATCTTGTTCAAGGCAGGCTTGATGTCCTCCTCAGTCAAGCTCTTTGCCCCCACCAATCCCTTGAGTCCTGACAGGAAGCCAAAACCCCCACGAGCGACGGCTGGCTTCCCCTTAACCGGAGCACTGACCTCCTCCTCCTCCTCGCTACTCTCCTCGTCCATGTTCTGCAGATCGCCTCGCATCCTCCCAACCCACTGCTTTTCCTCCTCGTTGGCAACTTCTCCGTTCACTGGGAGCTCGCTTTCCTCGGCACAGTAATCGAGGTTCTTTGCGTCCTTGCTGTTTCCCCCGTGCACCCACTGTCGGGCTTCCTTCACCCTCTTCTTCGGACCCTCGCTCCCTTTCCCATTGCTGCTGAAATTGACGCGTGAAGCAACGTCACGCTGGCCATTTCCCGCTCACCTCTTGCTTTTCTTCATTTTACTCGCAAAGAACTTTTCCTGATTGCGTTTCAGAGTGTCTTCTTCAGCTTTGCTGGCCGTTTCAATAATCTTCCCTTCAACGTCATTCTTGGCAGTATTCTCAAGGTTTTTCTGATTATCTGCACGCATACAGGGTGTTTCATGTTAACAGTGAATGGGCGAAATGCTGGTACTTTGCGCATTTTTGAGCCGAGCAACAAAATTCTGATTGGCATCTAAAGAATGCCGTTTGCCAAATGCATGCCTCAGTCAACTTCTACTGACTGGTACATTTTCCAAACACAAATAATTTGTCCTCCTTGCTTTCTTGTTGATTAGATTAAACTTTTAAAGTTTTTTTTTTTTTTCCAGACAGTAGAATCAATAGATCAATGGCAGCAGAGTTTGCTCCTGTAGTGTTCATTTTGCTGAAAAACTGTTGTGTTCTTGATGGAATCACAACAGAATTTCCATTGACTAAATTAGAAAATTTCAACAATTTCTGAGCAAGAGATGTCCCAACAATCAAAGCCAACTTGAATGAATTTCTTAAAATAGGAGTGAAAAGATAAAAACCTTTTGCTTGCTTTTTCTTGCTGTTGGATTTCTCCTCCGGGCGGTTTTTAATCATTGAAGCAACACTTCTCTTCGACTTGTCTGATTGGTCGTAGCTCCGCATAGCTCTGAGATTAAACCAATTAATTGCGATTAATTCAATTAAAAATGCTAATTTATTACTTGGGAGCTTTAGCTTCCTCTCTGGAGGCAGCCTCCGTCTCTTTCAAGATGCGTTGAAACGTTGCTTCGAAGTCCGTAAAATTCCGAGAAATTTTTCCAACTTGAAGATCGTCCTTGTATTTATTTCTGAATTCCATCTGAATTTCATTTAAAAATTTATCCACGTACGATAATTGGAGTATCTTTTGATAAGCCACCTGAAAGGCAAGCAGCAGAATTATGCACCGAAGCAGACGTTGGATTTCCTTACCACAAAAACCAGCTCAAATTCATTGTCCAGTTTGTACTTGAGCGTAAGGGCCTCGTGCTCAAAGGAGCTCATGCCTCCCCTCTCCTGCAAACGCAAATATATCCAACTGTGAATCAAGTGTTTTGCACGTGAACAACGGCAATTTCGGTAGATGACAACTCCAAACATGTGCAACAGACAGAGCGACATTGCCTAGCTGTGACCAGAACTTCACCCTGGATTGAATTTGCTCACTCTCTCCGAGAACACCTGCACATATCAAGAGAATTGAGATATTTCTGACTCTCTGTTAAATTTGCCTGAAAAGACGGAACTCATTGGTTTAGGCCCTGTGTTTGGTTTCTCATGAAATTTCAATGCGGGCGAAGCGCTGCTGGTGAAATATTATGAAGAGTTGTCATGGTCAGAATTATGATTATAAATTAAATAGCCATAGTTATGATACAGATTAGGATTCCAGCCTGTATGAGTGTATCCAAGTACACTTCCTAACTAAGTAATTTTTGTGTGCAGTTTTGATTAATATAAGTTTGAAATAATGGCACGGTCTCACATTATTTTTTATTGGAGCATAAAAATACCATCTAACGTCTGGCTCGAACACCAGGATTTGTCGGATAATATGGGTGCATTTATCATGCAAACGAATGAGTGTGGAGCCTCGCAGTCATTATAATTTATATCATGGCAAAAGTCGTGGTTTTACCATCGGGGGAGGTATGTAGCCATGATAATTTGATATGGGCCACTGATTTGAGGGGTTAGAAACAGTCTTAATTAGTTAGTAAGGATAAACCGAGAGGACTGAGGACAGTGGGTGAGGGGCTGAGTCACAGACTGACAGAGTCTGAGAGTGAGAGTCAGAGTGACAGTGTGAGGGGCTGAGTCACAGACTGACAAGAGTCTGAAAGTGAGAGTCAGAGTGACAGGTCGGCTTTTCTCCTTTCACAATATGGACATGAATGGTGGCCGACTGAAGCCGGAATCGAACCTGGAGGATGACGCTCTTGATGAGCGCATTGACGGACGAGGTCAGCGACTGAGCCGTGTCCTGGAAACACCACAGCACAATTCCCCCTTTACTGAAAATCGTGAACAAATCCAACATGTTGTTCTCGGATATTATTGACTGCTACGAAGAAGATGACGTCACATCCGCCGACGATACCGGAAGTGACGTCCAAAAATACCGTAGTGTAGCCTACCACGCGGACTCACTTTATGCGCGCTTTGGTGGAATTTGCGCGCGTGTAGCACAAATTCTCGGGCGAGGACTGGACCCATTGGGCTCGCTGTAGTATGTCAGCTAGCGCGCGTGTTGCATTATGGTTGCAGTTGCGGTCTTGCATAATTATATATGTTTATTCATCGAAATACATACACGGGCGTGATCCATGCATTTCATTTAGGGGAAAAGAAAAAATAAGAACAGAAAGTTTGTTTCTACTAGGTACGATAACAATTAAGAATACCGTAAAATGCAAGATTCAATCAATTTAATCACATAAAAAAACCAAACAACCGAACAAACTTCATTCCTAATGAATTTATTAATCTCCAGAAAAAAAATTCTTTGGCGCGGAAAAAAATAAAGTGAATACAATATTAGGAAGAAATCAACGCGAGAATTAGATGAGAGAAATCGGTTGAGATATTAGAGGAAACATGGAATTAACAATGGATAACGGTAACAAACGCACATTCCTTTGAGAACGAATCTGTCGCAATTATAATTTTTTTTATTTTAATTACTGGAGAGTGAAAAACAAACTTGCGTAACCCACCAATGCGGAGTTCAATTCCATTGGTTAAATCAGCCGATAAAAAAGATGAAGTAACATATGCGACAATCGTACCTCAAACCATCATTTTTTTGCTTATTCGTTTTGCTGCCTTTTACTCAACAATGAGAACAATTAAAAAAAAAAAAAACTTTCATTAACACAAAAAAGAAAAGAAAAAGAAAAACACCATTTTACCCTTTCATTCTGAACTACTGTATGTACAGAGAGAAACTTTCACGTCATATGATAATTGTGCACGCAAACATTCAAACATTGCGGATAAAACATTTCACAACTTGCGGAATGACAATCAAATGACAACGAAACATAACTATGGCTTAAAAAAATTAACATTTCGTATTTTTGCATTGGTCAACGTTGAGTTTAAAAACACCACAAAATTGAGTGATTTCTTCTTAGATTTTATGTACAGATTCAAATAACCACAAAAAGGCGAAATTACAGTGAAGTCCATCGGCCGTTTTGGGAACTTTTCCACGGATTTCATTCTTTCGGAGGTAGTATTTCAGTGCCAGAATATTTTTTTTTTACAATATTTTGTATTTTGGAGACAGTAAAAACACATCACATTCTGGGAAGGATGATTACAATTTACAATGCGCACAGATTGGGAAAAAAAGTATTTAAAGCCAATTATAATATCACAAGAGAGAGAGAGAGAGAGAGAAAAAAGAACGCATTTTGGTTGCGATCAGCAAAGAAGAAAAGCGTCCGGGAAGAAAATATGTCACGCAAAAAGAAGTCGGCAAAGAAAAGAAGAAAAGAAAAAACCACCAAAAAGCCAGGAGTTTTCCGATAATGCCCAGAAAAAAATAGTGATCATCCGAATATTCACACAAAAAAACTCTCAACAAGAGAAAAAAAAAAAAAAAAAATGAATTCGCAACAAAATTAATAAAAATGAACAACATACAAGCACATCATTGGGGAAAAAAAACAAACAAACGAGAAAAAAAAAAAAAAAAAAAAAAAATCAGTTCCAGCTGGAAATATTTCGACATCAACCGCAAAACGAGAAAAAAATAAAAATATCAGATTAACATATTGCACAAAAAATTACAAGAACAAGCGAGAAAAATCAAAAGAGATATGCAGGCAAATCAAAAAGACTAGACGCTCCTCCTCCGATTCACTGAGTGGTCGTTGTGCTGTGATTGGTTGACATCACCAATGGACTGATATGCCTCTGCTGTCCGCTGGTCAGAGATGCCACCTGTTGGTATGGATACGTCAGCTGGCTGTTGCTACGGGCAACTAGGTTGTTGTTGGGAGGATGCGGTTGATTTGAGTGTTCGTCTTTCTCTTCAAATTTCATCTCGGCCATCATGCGTTGCCGAACCTCTCGGATCTTCAGCTGCAAGCATGCTTTGTTTGGGAAGATGTCGACGTGTTTCGCTTGGAATGAGGCTGTGTCTTGGGCTGGGAGCAAAAGCAAACAGATTAAGCCAAGGTTTCCATGGCAACTGCAGGGACCTCACCGGTTGGGAAGAGACCGTTCTCGAGGAACTGCATCACCAGCTGTCGACGCTGGTCCAAGATCTTACGCAGCGACGAGAAGTTTCCCGGCGAGCTTGGTGTTTTTGGCGTTCGTGGGGACGCCGTGTCGTCGATGCGTTCTGAGGGGAGGTCAGAGGTCAAGTCGAGGTCAAGTCAAGGAGCAGCGCGTGTGAAACTAACCGGAGCGACTCAGAGAAGCAACTTCGGCCAAGTTGTCGAGATTAAAGTTGCTGCCGAAAAAGTGACTTTCTTCGCCTTTGCCGCTCTTTGGGGTGTGCGGGGTTCCGGTGGGGGGTCCCAGGGGGGTGCTCAGAGCCTGCGGGGTCCCCGTCAGCCCCACACCGTGTGGCGTCGTGGCTGCTTCCGAACTGCTCGACACTTTGCGCTGACGGACCCTCGGAGACGCAGATGGCATCGAATCGTCGTCAAACTCTTGCGCGAGACGAGTGTCTGTAAATAAATGCGCGAGTGATGTTTTGACGCTGAGTGACTAAGTGACCCTTACCAATGGAAAGTTTCCGTTTCTTCCTGTAAACACTGACAATTTCACGCGGGCTTTTTGGCAACGGAGTCCCCGTTTCCGAAGTATCCGGGATAAACTGCGGCAGTTCGCCAAAGCGCTTTTCAAAATTGACTTTCTCCAGCACCCTGTGATTTGAAAACTGAGAGACATGCGCCTGACACACGGAGCTCCTTACCGATCCATGCTGTCATCCATGCTTCTCTTGAGGAAGGCCCTGCGAGGACTGAGTATCCCCGGGGAGGGATTTCCCAGGGTTTGCACCCTACTGGGAAGCGGAAGGGGGGAAGGAATGTGCTTCTGTCTGCTGTCGGAGTTCTCCGAAGGGGCGGCTGCTGGAACTTGATCAGAGGAGTCTTTGGCTGGCGCCTGGATGAAGAACAGAGATTGAGCGCAACCAACACGCTATTCAAATGCGTACCGTTCGGCGTGCGGGTGCTTTGCTTTGGGCTGAGATCAGTTCCCTGCACTTCTTGGTTTTATTCGCTCTGTGTGCCTCTTCCTCATCAGAGCTCTGCTCGTCTTTATTTGGGGGCAGCTGCACGACAACGGGAGGGGGGTACGGAGAGGAACGGGGCACGGCTGGAGAAACGCGCCCCCGAATGGTTTGTAGCTGAGCCACCTGCCTGGCTGGCTTAGCCGCTTGAGGAGCCTTAGCCGCTTTAGCAAAGGCTGAGGCGGCTAACTGCTGCTGAACTGTGCCCTTCATGGCTGAGATTGGGAGAATTGAAATGAGGTCAAAGGTCAAAGGTCAAGGCAATTCCACTCACGCTGAACGTTCGTCTGTTGAACCAGAGATTCTGTCACCACAGGGATGTTCGCCAGGGTGGCCTTGACCTTTGTAGGCCGCTGTTCCAACACACCCCCACTGAAGCCAATCTCACCAAGTCCATCAAGGGTTGTCATGGCGATGACTTTATTGTTGGGTGCTGAGAATGAGGAGAGAATGACTGCACTGATTGGTGCAGACGGCGGATGTTTACCTTGGAAGAAAGTGGGAGTCAGACTGGGGCTGGGGGTGTTGGACTTCTGCTGAGTCAGCAGGTTCTTTGGAGAGGGAGAGGCACGCTGCTGGTCCGGTGACTGCGCTTGCAGTGCATTCAACTTGACCGCTTGAAGTTGGTTGATGGTCAAGCTGCCCAGGGAAGGTCTCACAGTGGTTGCTGTGGGATGAACAATGAGGGAGGGGGTAAGAAGGGGAGAGGGGTCAAACTGACCTGGTGCTGGACTCATTGGAGTCAAGAAAGTGCTGGTCAGATGGACATTGGAAGGGCGAGTGTTGTGGTCAGTCTTGGACACTGTGGTTGACATGAGAGGAAGTTGGACGTCTTCCCTGTTGAGCAGAACAATAATGACATGCGCAGGGAAAAGAAGTAAGCGATCGGTACCTTGGCATGAACTGCAGCTGTGCAGATGAGGCGGCAGGAGGCAGCTGCAGCGGCTGCCCTAGGGGAGGCTGAATGTTTAGCACTGGTATGGCGTGAAGAGGAGTGACTTGCGGCTGGCTCTGTGAGCTCTGAAGGGTCAGCATCTGCGACGGCTGCATGGGTGACACGGCATGCATCGGGGGTCGCGGCTGACTCGCGGCCTGTGAAGCGTTGATGACTTGTACGGTCGCGGGGCTGCTCACGACGAGCCTTGGCGGTTGTGATGGCTGGTTGGCGGCCAGCTTCATGATGGGCTGCGAGCCGAGTTGTATGTTGGCCGCTTGTGACGTGTTCATCCCAGGGAAGGCCAGCTGCAGGTTGGCCGGCTGCACGGATGCCCCAGGGAGCGCCATCTGCAGGACGTTCAGCGGTTTCCCATTGGGGCCCGATTGCACCGTGAGAGCGGGTAGGATGTACTGCACGGGAGTCGCCTGTTTGCTCATCGGAGATTGCTGTTGCTGCTGTGAGCTGAAGCTGAACAGGTGCGGCTGTGTCTGCAGCTGGTGCGGCTGCGTCTGCAGCTGAGGAGTTGCAGCTGAAGTGACAGCCTGTTGGTCAGACGCTGGTTTCAGGATGAAGTTGGTCAGCAGAGTGGGGGGCGTGGTCAATGGACTCTGGATGACGGCTGGCTTGGTTTGAACTTTGCTGGCGGAGGAGGTCGTGGTGTTGAGCAGAGCTAAGCCGCCACTGGTCATCAGGATGTTGAAGTTCTTCATCGCTTGCTGCTGGGGTTGCGATGAGGTCACCGTTGGGGTCGTTGGGGTCACAGGGGTCAGCGGTGCTTGGGATGCGATGGGTTTGGATGCGATGGGGACGGGGAGGCTCTTCATGGCCGGACTGAGGGAAGCGGAGTTTGGATGCGGGGTGCGGACGACCGACAGAGGGGAAGGCATGGCTTTGGCTTTGGGCAGGTGTTGGATGATTTTGCCCATGAAGGGCCCCTGCTGACCCATGTTATGCTGGACATTGGAGGAGAGGATGATGCCTTGCTTGTCTCCGGTCGTCATGGAGATATTGTGGATACTCTTGATGACGCTGGCTTTCGGCTGTGACTGCTTGGTGAGCACGAGGGGCTCGGGGCGCGGCTTGTGAGCTTTGAAGACGGCTCCGGTCGGCTGGAAGGTGGATCCATTAGACGAGGGCCTCGGCACCTGCTCGTCGCCGTTCTCCACGATCAGCTTGATGGGGGTCGGTTTAAGTGCGCCCTCCTGTTTGGCGACGGGGGAAAAGCGCTGCCGAGGGAAAACTAGGTCGTCGTCCTCGTCCATTTCGGAATCAGAGACACGCTCTTTGCAGTTGAGGTCGATGCCCTCTTTGTCGTCCGCCTTGAAGGCATCGTCGTCTCCCTCTTCGCAGATAACCATGCGATGCTCGTCGTCGTCATCGTCGTAGTCATCGTGGGCGTGAGGCGCGAGGGTTGTAGGATTGGGAGTGCCTGTGCATGGCTGGCCGTTGGGCACAGCGGAGACCAGCTGGCCAGAGTCCAGGCTCCCGGCGTTCGTTCTCTGACCAGCATGAGCGTTTCCCGACACATTGGAAACGTTTTCCTCTCGCATCTGCAAGCAAAAGGTTGCGTAATCGTCACACGACAGCGAAAGCCACTCACAGCGGAGGAGGTGTTCGGCTCGACGAAGCCGTCTTGCGACATGGCAGACATGCTGAGGCAACGCTGCTTTCCCTCATCAAGCAAATGGCGCGGAATGTCACCAGGCACCCCAGCCGTGGTCTGCATCAGTGGGGTCGTCGGGCTGTCGTAGGGAGGCGCCGGGGAATCTGCAATTATCAACGTCAACGTGTAACATTCCCGCGACGTCAGATCTACGCACCAAAGAGCAGAGGTCCGTCCTCCGAATCTAAGCGCTCAGACTTCTTGCCCGCCCCTCCACTCGCTGACTTCTTGCGATCCCTGGAGCACCATTTCCAGTCGGGGTGCGCCTTGAAGTGAGCTTCCTTCACCTGCAGAAAACTTTCATGCATAACACTTTCACGAAACCTCCGAATCCCTCACTTGAAATGCGAGGTCGTGGTACTTTTGCTTCTCCTTGGGCCCTAGCGCGTACCACCATTCCCCAAGGATCTTGCTCACCGTCCGGTTGTCCTGGTTCGGGTGTCGCTGGTGAACCATCGCTCGGTGGCGCTTGCTGAAGATCATGAAAGCGTTCATCGGTCGACGGATGTGCTCCTTGTTGTCTTTGTCCTTAGGCTGCGAAAGAGGAAATCGTCAACGTGAACTCGCCTCGCTAGGAACGCACCTTCTTTGGACTGCGTGGTTCGTGAAGACCGAGAGCGGACAGCGACTGGGACCTCCTCTTTGGCGACACGAGTGGCGGTGTCTCGGGGTCGGCGGTGACAAACACGTCATCGTCGTCGTCGCTCGCTTTGACATCATCGCTCGGACCATCTGCAATCGTGAGTGTCACAAAAGGACGATGACAAGAGGCGCTCACCGCTGGTGGCTGCCGGCTCCGGCGGTTGAGATGCGGAGGGCAGTTTGTCGGCCGGGGCAGTGGACGCTCCCTCGGACTGCTGGGAATTGGTCAGGAACGGGACGAGGGCTGACCAGGGAAAGACTGGGATGGATCTGGCGTCCAGGTTGCCAGGGGCTGAGGGGGGAGGGGAGGACACACTGACCGCCTGCGGGCTGACCACCGCTCTGGGAGACGACGAGGGGGATGGAGCTGGAAAAGGAAAAAATTATATGATGACTGCATAATCTAAACCTGTCCGGATCACCATTTGATCGTCACCATTTCTTTAAGAGGGAGGGGGGGGGGGGTGATAATGCCTCTTTTATCAAATCGTTTCATAAGCTGCCTTCGACTGCGGAGCGAAGGGGTTGTATATTAATTGGTCGTTTGATGAAGCGGCCTTCGTGTGTGTGCCTGAGGCAACAGAGAAATCGAACCCTTTTATCGATCGCTGTCATCGGTTCGCGAGGCCTTTTAGCCATTAAGGCCAGCAACAACTGATTGTTAAAACAGGGGTCGAGCAGCATAGATTAACATATCATTAGCATTAATTAATTCAGTCGATAAGAACGGTAATGAGTCGGTGCGTGGCTGTTTGGTTGCATCATGCGCAAAACGACAGAAAGAATTAAAGTTAATTTCACTTTTACTCGTGGTATCTTCTCGATCTTTTCCGACCGGCTTTGAAATTTTGAGTTTGTAAACAAAAGTGGGACATGCATCAATAGTGATTGTCACACACAGACTGTCATAACAAATCTGGAGATAAAGAGTGACATGGAGACGAGAACCGAATAGAAATTACGTAACAATGGCAAATGAAAAAAATAAGGTAAAAACGAAGAGTAGAAAGACTGCCATGAAGTCATTGATTAAATTGTCAAAGAAAAGTATTTCAAAATTACTTCTATGGTGACAGAAATTGAGAGCTCATCGAAGCATACTTCTTTTTTTTTTCTATTTTTTTTTCTTTTCTTTTTAAACTACACAAATATGATATCATCTATCAATGTATACATTATTGTATTTTGTGTGAAATAAATGATGAATAATAATACGCCCCAAACAACATCACTCACTCACGACTCACTCGTGAGCCCAACGACCTTCAATGTTAATTACGTCGGAAGTAATTACAATGTAATTAATTAAATTAAATTAATTAATTAATTTATAGCATCCCTCATCGACCTAAATGGTGACAACGTATTACGCAACGGGGTGACGACAGATCCTAATGACGTCTCTACAACAGGTGGCGCTACTGTACTTGAAACGCAGGACGCTAATTAATATATTTGTTGTCCAGCGATTCTTATAGTCGGAGCATTCCCGCGCTACTGACATGAAAGAGAGGCCTCACCATTAGACGGCGAGGCGCGTGCGCATCGACACGAAATGGACATGAAAAGGTGCGAAGAGAAGAAGCAACGAATCGATCGAAAGTATTGATCAGAAATGTCACTCAGCTGCCACGAAATGACCCACGCGCAAACGAAACAGGTCTAAAAATAGCACAGATGTAGATTACGCAAATCGTGTGCCGGGTTACGCAAAGTTTTTAATGGGGCGTTCCCTAATTGTATCGGTCATAGAGGCCAGTATAGTCACAAGTACATTACATAGCGGAGGTCACGTCATTATAGCGATTCTCACTCGCCCGGAGGGGGGCGTTCCCTTCACGGAACATTTACTGCCCTGGATCTCTCGCTACCCTGGACGCAACGCCACATTCAAGGTAGAAACTATTCTTTTCGCTAACGGCACCCAAGAAGAACCCTAGATTTCGTTTAATCAGGGGAAAACGTGCAGACGAGAGCGAGGCAGTGCGCCAGACCGTTTCCTTATCAATTGATTCGTGTTCAAAGGGAGGGCCCACACCTTGCAGCTGTCGATATAATGTAACAGAACATTGTAGCACTTAAAACATACGATGGTGATGATATTAAGTCATATAACTAGTATTCGGGCCGACAGGACCGTTCATGTTTGAAACCCTGCGAACTACGCCACATCACGTTGCAGGAAGGTGACGCCGCCTGTCACGAGATATCTCGCCTACGCAAAGATACTACAAACAAGACTCCATCGGAATAAGAATGCCATTTCGAAGGGGTTCTGTGTAAGCGGCGGCCAGCAGGTCTGCGCGTGACCCGTGTGGCTACTGACTGACCACACCTCAAATGACCCCCGGCAGCTGAGTCGGGCGAAACAAAGAGATCGAGAGACGAAGAGAGAGAGAACCCCTTTCCGACGGGCGACCGACGTAAGCGCATTGCCACACAACCACGCAAAAGCTCATGAATATGCATGACGCAAACATAAACGACTCAGTCGATTCAGAAGGAGGAGCTTGTACACATTATCATAATTTATGCAGACGGCGTCGATCGTGATTGGTCGCGGGTGACATCATTGATGAATATTTCCCAGGGTTTTCGTATCTCATTAACATAAGCGTACTCTACACCGCACGTGGCTCGTAGCCAATTCCGCCGGAGTATGCCAATGAAATATGTAGAAGCCATTATGCGAACGATGCTGCTTTTCAATGGCCTGGGAGCTGCGCTAGATGAGATCAGCTTCGACGACAACCCACACAACCACATTGAAATCAATGCACTGACGACAGACGCAGGTTCCTGCTAACAAACTGATCCCGCACCAGAACGAGGCGCCGACGACGAT
>KB312046.1:24188-39592 GCA_000328365.1 Capitella teleta | reverse complement strand
ACGGTATACACGCATATGATGTAATATACTAATTAGAAATGGCCACAATAAATAATGTCGATTCAGCTAAAGGAATATCAACACTAAAACTACTTGAATAGGATAAAACTAAAAATTCGCCTTTTATCGTATGTTTTCAGATAAGACGAGGGAAAAAAATTGTATTTTGAAATTTAAATTTCGTTCATATTGAAGTATCCATTGAGTGATTGGCGACGTGAGCCAGTAAATTGACTGGTGACTGCTTGAAATGGCGCGGCTTTATTATACAAAGCGAGGCGAACCGATACTGCATGCAATTCGAAAGGCAATTAAAGCCAGATTGGCACAGCACCAGAGCTAAGCAGATGTGCGAAACATTCATCCAAATCAATTGACATATTTCTCTAAACAACAACTGCATAGACTGTACACGTAAAACCACACAGACAAAAAAAAAAAGAAAAAAAAAAGAACTTTCAGCAAGTTATAAATAACCAAGAATTCAGCTGACTAAGATGCTCGTTCCAACAGGTGAATTAGTTCTTTAGCCATAATAAAGAGTTTTTCCACGACTTCCAACCATGAAAATAGGAATTATAATGAGATATTTTGAGAGCAAAAAGCACAAAGAGAGAGAAGCATCTCAGGAAACAGCGAAAAAAAAATCAAAAAAATCAACTAACCACTCTCTGCAAGGGATTCCTTCTTCACTTGGTCATTTTTCTTCTCGTCCAGAATGGTTGGCGTCAGCACAGGCAGCAGAGTGGCTGGCGTGGGATGACCGCTGCCGGACACAGGGATGGTCAGAGACTTCAGCGTGATTGACGTGAGTTTTCTCTCATCGTCCGGTTTATTTTCGACGTGCGACACCACGATTCTGTCGTGTTCCTTGCCCGCTTGGAACGAACCCAGCTGCTCGGATTTCACGAGGGCGGGCGACGGCACGACGTAGATCTGGTTCTGCTCCGACTTGGGAGCGCCCGCGGCGGCGGGGGTTGAGTGCAGGGGAGTGCCATCGTCCCTGCGCATCACGAACGGCCGGATGATGTCTGACCGCTGTCCACTGAAGCCGGCCATCAGGGACGAGGCGATCGATGACGACGGCGTGTGCGCTTCAATCCCTGAATCGGCGCTCTCACTCATCTTGGATTGCAACACGCGATACTGCGCCGGGTCGATGGGCGAGGGGAAGTTCAGCTGGTTCTGGAATGACCCTGACCCCAGGCGTTGGGTCACGGGAGACACAAGTTCACCACCTGGCTTGGCAGAGCTCCATCGCCGCATGTGGTGTGAGTGGGGCGAAATGGGCGCAAAGGTGCCCCGGTACAAGAGTCCGGTCGGGGAGTGGGGGGCGTGGTTTTGCAAGGGGGTGGGGGAGAAACCCTGCTGCCCAGAGTGAGAGTTGCCCAGTGAGACCAGCATGTTAGCCGCCTCCGTTTCATCAAAGCGAGCGTGCATCCTCCTTTCTGGATCCATCATAGCCAGCGACTCGGGATCACGTCCGTCCAGGTCCCAATCTAGATGGCCGTCTTTGAGCTCTCCTTTCCTGCGCGGAGTGAAGGGCAGAGCGGTGCGCAGACTCTTGCCTTTGAGGGACAGGTGCCTGGAGCAGTAGCCCCTGCGCTGCGACTCCTTCGTGCAGCCCTCTTTGGAGCACAGGCGTCGCCACTGCTTCCCGTTGAATTTCTTGCGGATTCCGTTCGGAGTGGAGACGACATCCCCCTTCTTGAACTTCTGCTGCGTTGTGATTGGTGAGCGTGGCGTGCTCGATCGGTTGCTCTCCAGCGACTGAGCGCTTCGGCTTCTCACGACCTCTCTCTTCTTCGGAGGCTGCGATCCACCAGGACTCTGGCTGAACATGAAATTGTCTTTGGAGTCGGCCGACAACGGAATGGTCTTGCTTCCCGATCCGGGAGTGGTGCTCCCAGAAGAATGCGGAGTACTCTGCTCTGACTCAAAACTGACGTTGGGTTCCCTCAACTCCTCCACCTCCATCTCTTTGCGCATGAGGGTCTCGATGGGAAGCGGAGGCATGGGAGGAGTTCCCTGTGAGGTGAGGCCCGCCACTTCCTGCTCCTCCAGGTCCTCGTGCCATGGCGGCTGCAGGAGTCGCACGCTCGCCCGCTTCACCAAAATGCTGACGTCCGGAAAGTTGCACGGCCTCTCCTCAAGTGAGATGAGGTACTCGGTGGGCTGGCCCCTCTTCTCGGATATCTTGCCGAGATAAAACTCACTCTGGTCTAGACTGACCCTGACACAGACCCTGTGGTCGATCTCCAGCATGCACGCTCGTGGGCTGTAGTCACTGATGATGGCCAGCGATTTCATGTCAAACACGTCCGTAAACTCCGTGACGGTGGCGTCACTGTCAAACTGAACACTCAGACTGCTGCTCTGACCGGCAACTTTGATGACCGCGGGAGCGTAGCAGAAGCCACGGCGTGCCAGCACACGTTGGCTCTTGTATTCACTGAGGTCGATGCAAGGGCGCTTGGTGAGCGGAAGGGGCTTGTACGAGGCAGGCGGGGCGGCTGCGTGCTCACTCTGCTCTGGAGGGATGCGCTTCTTTGGCGGTTTCATGATGGGTTTGCTGGAGCCTTTGGTTTCTATCAGATTTGGGGTCGTAGGCAGCTGTACCGAAGCGAGCTGCGAGTCGGGGGACGGCTGCCTGACCTCCGGGGGTGATTTCCCCTCGGGGGGCGATTCCGTCTTGCGGCTGGATGCTGTGCTGTTGGGGGTCGCGGGGTCGTCTCCCGACGCTGTTGCTCTGCGTTGCTTTTGACCCCCGCGACCCTTCATGGCCGCCCGTGCCTTATCGATGGTGCCCAGGCGAATGCCCTCTTCGCCCTCGGAGCGAGTGTCGCTGCTGTCGTCTGCACTTCCTGCGGCTGTGCCCTTGCGGCGAGTCTTGGACTTCATCTTCAGCTTTGACCATTACTGAAATAAAAGAGAACGATTCACAACAATTTCATCTGCGATCGCAGCTCACACGACATAAACACTCCGCGCGCCATAATAAGCCAATGCATTCTGAGTGACTATTATGATGATTATTATTAGCTTGCATTGCAAATGGACATCCAGGGCAACCACACACACAAAATACCACAACAAGATAATAATGTTGTACAATGCGCTAAGTGACTTTTTCGAGACTTACTCAGGTGATTACGTAATAGTTTCAACTAACCTGTCGGCAGAGAGCATTGATACAGCGGAACAATGTTCATGAAGGCATTCATAATTGATAGCAATTGCTAATAGGACAATGTTTACCACAGCTAACAATTCTGAAAGAGGCCAATGTAATATATCTCATCCTCAATGCAAGTATGCGGAGGAGTTATATAGAGGAATTACGAAGCCCCAGAGGGAGAAGAAAAAGGATTCACAATTTCCTGGTGCAACTTTGGGCTACTAATTTATTCAACGCCTGACGATGTCAAGTTATACCCTCAAGTCACACTCCTGGTTTGCAAAGTTCACTTATATAGAAAATGAAATCAGTTGAAATGAGATAAATATTGTAATCCAAAGAATGATATAAACATCAAAGCCAAAAGATAATAAATTAATAATAAGACAGTTCCACACCTATGCACTGAACCAGTGACATTATGATTAATATTTTAACACCGGCATAGAACAGGAGATTTTCGTGTCGCGTGAAATTTTCGCTATATCTGCGATCACGATCAACTGTGAAAATTAGAAGCCCGCAAAATCTTTCTGGGTGATCTTATACCATAAGACCCTACTCTTGACCGGGAATAATTTGTGCCGCGAAAATTTGCAGCCAGTGGAATTTTTCTGTTTTACAGTACATCATAGCAAGAACCATCTGTATTGTTTGCTTTCGAATGAGTAAAATATCCTTTGTACTCATTGAAATCGCCTCACATTGTTCATTTACTTCTAACATTCAACTTCGATGGCCGCTGAATTTGTTTTTACCGATAAAAGATATACCAAATAAGGATGAATTTTTAAGCTCAACACGATGTGGGATTTGACTCTGAAAGCCGGTTAGACTTAATTGTAACTGCATTTCATTTTCACTTGTATATAGGCTTGACAATTTGATATTTATTTCAAAATTTCACATCCTCAAATATGCACAGATCTCCTCTATTTGTAATATTATATGCAGTGAATTAATGTTCAGCAAATTAACTATTGATCAAATATTGATATCAATAAACAATAGATGTTTGTAGGTATTTTAAATTTTACACATATGCATGAAAATATTAGCTAGTAGGCCTACATCCATTGAATCGAGTTGATAACCAATAATAATTATAATATTATTATATGGAATTCTTATCTATATTTCATATTTATATTATTCGGAGTCCACATCAACCAATTAATAAAAGTAATAATATTAATTATAAATGCAACGCATTACTTGTAGAAAACCGTGGTTATATTTTCAGGCCAAACGCTGAAAACGGTCACAAATCAAATATTAAACAAGGACGTACGTACAATAATAAATACGTACAATCAAAAGTTCTAGAATACGTACTATTTACTAGAGTAAATAGTACTATAGTACTGACACGTACCTAGTTTTGTACGAGAAGCGAGTCCAGTAGGCTGACATCAGCCTATATCAAATGTTATCAGTGTTTCGCCTGGTATGCACTGGCAGACTACACAACTATACGTGTGGTTGTGAAAACGCAAAGAAAGGGGTTTCACAGGTCATGAATATTAATCGAAATGCTGATACATCACTGAATATTAAGTAGATGTATATGCTAAGAGTGACGTAGCTACCATGGCCGACTCTCGCCCCTCGGCGAAAAATTTCAGACATGCAAGCAATATCGTAAAGGATTGCATCCTCAAAACACAACGCATTCACACATAGTTTGCGCCAAAATGAAGGCTGATATCAACTGGTTATGCAATCATTGAGCAGTTGTTGCAAAAATGTCGGCTTCGTGCAAATTCAGGCGAGAAACGGGGAGACGTGTACGGCAAGACCTCGGCATTTCGGGAGAACGTCATCGAGTTTACAACAATGACACTCCGACCACAGGAATAACACACTGATAATTCGCGACTTTCGTGGATTGAAATCAATAGGATGGGTCGGTTTATATATATGCTGATAGTACACAGGTGTATATTTACCTTGCTTGTTGCTAAACGGTGTCCCAGAGCCGATATTCACAAGTGTTTTTAGCGGACCCTCTCGACGATTCGCTGTCTGGCCACTAAAAAAGGTGAATGAGTGTCGGTCCTGGAACAGGCCACTTCTGATTGGCCACGATGAGGTCACGTGTCGCCCATAGAAGAATCCCAGACTTCTGATTGGCTGAAAAATCATGAATATTCATAGCTAATAATTGTTGATTCTCAGTTTGTTTATCTCCACTCGTGCACAAAACCCAATCAGTGGACCTTGTTATCATTCGTTGATCTTGTTATGACAATATTTAATGCAATTTGGGAGTGAAATGAGCTTTATTTATGAAAATTAAAGACTGAAGCTGAACTGTGTCAGGGCAAAGAGGTCAATCCCTCAATATTAGCCAATCACAGAGCTCCATATTGTAATATCCAATGCAATTGCATACATTGCTCTTGTATAGATTTCCATATGCAAATCCGCCGTCCGCGTAGTAACTTAGCGTGAACGAATGCAACGCGACCGTAGTATGGCGTGTGTGCCGCGCAGAAACATATAGTTTTTGAGTACGTGCTCGAAACGTTGAATTCTAGGCTTCCGTTTAATAACCCCGATCTCATTATTAGTGTTTCTAGTAATTTTTACGTGTAGGCTATACTGTGCATGGTATCTTGCGATCTGGGTACTGCTAGTAGTACTTTCCCTAAATAAGCCCAACCCTTAATTATGTTCGTAAAGGTCGCGGAATCTGGGCCGACGCTGAACTTTCAGTCGTAATATCCCACCGCTGGTGTACGTAGAGTGAGTTCGGCTCACAAGCGTATACATTGTATGTCTATGGCAGACAGTCATACATACAATGACCTATACACGTAGTGACCATACAAAAAATGTTAATTAAATAGGTCATAAATGGAATTATGAAAACGAGGCTTGATGGTCCGTTCTCACAATGTGCACCAGAAACACGCTATGGTCGATATGCTTTGGTTAATCAGCTAATCGGGAAATTATTTGCGGTCAAAGCAGACATAATTATGTGCCAAGAGTCAGTGATTAGGAAGCCAGTGGTCAATTTCTGATCGGGATCCAAGCGGAGCAGTTGGAAGCCCATTATATATGAAAAACATACTTGATATTGCTAAAACAACATATTGAGCTTTCGGCCTATGGCTATAATAATTATTATAATTCTTGTGCGGTTATTTTCCCGTTTTTTTTTCTTCTGTAATTAGTGTATTCACCCCCCCCCCTCCTCCCTGGAGTCGGCTTCACGACTCGTACACATATATGCGTCATGAATCCATGTCGGCTAAACTCGGCTTATTGAGTTATGTGGTTATTGCTCGCTGGTTATCGGCCTATATTTTTAATGGTTCAACATTTCTATTATTGGTTCAGCATTTGCGCATTCTTTCACTGCAAGATAACGCGAAAACAGAGTCCTGGGTCGCAAAGGTCGATGCCCGATAGCATATTTTTAATTGAGCCTATTTTAATTGCGTACTGAATACTACACCGCATACTGGTTAGCGCTCGTAGGTACTGCATGATAGCCAGCTGAAGTTGTCTTCTAGGCTAATCTGGTAGCGCACTTGGTGTTAGCCAATAGATAAGTCTACAAGACAATTTTAACATCTTTTTTTTGTTTGGCATTTATTTGACACCAGTGAAATTTTAACTACTGCTAATTCAAACAATGAGGGATTGGAGATTTCTCATTCGCTTGGATCATTGATTTATTAAAAAAAAACAAAAACAAAAACAAAAACAAAAACAAAAACAAAAACAAAAACAAAAACAAAAAACAAAACAAAACAAAACAAAACAAAAAAACCCCAACAAGATTTTGACATAAATGACAGTGAATAATAAAAGACACTGCCTATACAAATTTTTCCACATCAAAATGAGAAATGGCTAAGAAAGAGTATGTACGATAATAAAAGGATCGAATAAAAGAATAAAAAGTATTAAAGACCAGGTCATCAACAAACTGATATCATGGCGCAAGAATTATAAACATCGAAATTAGGGTCAGATTTAGACAAAAAAAATCGAAATCAATTAGACTTTTTTTTAAACATTACGGAGATGAGGTTCCTAAAGAATGAGACATCAGTCATGAAATGTGGCATGTTCATGTAAATGCCTATCAAATATCACAACGGACCAGTTATCATAAATCATAACGCACCACATCCATCAAAATTCATAACGCACCACAGCTACAGAGAATGTTCAGCCTTTAAAGTTCTCTAACAGCTATCATAAATCATAACGCACAAACAATAGTCCTCACCAGAGAATGTCATAACGCACAAGTCACCACTGGCAACCACTGACGCCGATGGGTAATGCCAACGTTGCGATCAGATCCCAAGTGAACAATGAGCGGACAAGAACTCCTTCCCGATCCAGCGTTCCGTGCGGCCGTCAGGGCCACGGGACACGCCGAGGTGTGGACGCATTCACACGAGGCCATCAAATTCGGTCAGTTCGGATGGCGTTGCACGAATAAGGAGAGCTCTTATTCCGATAAAACCCTGGTCGGTAATTGGAACGAAGAAAGGTTCGACATTGAGCACATGAAGACAGCGAAGCCTCTGCCTTCTCAAGTGAGTTGCAGTCATAAAAGAGGCACTGTGTTTGGTAGTTATTGGATTGTGTTTTTATTGGCAGTATGCCCACTACTTCGACTCTGTCTGCAACAGCAGTTATTCAACGCAACCGCTTCAGGTGCCGGAGTCACTGAAGAACTTGAAAGGTTGGCATGAATTTGAATACCATCATACAGTAGTAATAATATGAATCAATTTGAATTCTAGTTTTCTTATTATTATACTTTGTTTTGAGTATGTGGTATATGGAGTAATCGTACGTCACGAATGGTCTACGTTTTAGACTGATGTGTATTTTGTTATCGGATTAATTATGTAATATCATGGGTTTGATCGTATAATTTATGAGTATTGTGCAACCTTCATGAGTCGCCCATGGGATCCATTTATGCACCGTCCGCTTGAAGACCAATGCCATTATCCTCAGCTATGTTGCAACGACTGATCATGTATCATTATGTATTTCTTCTCGATGTCTTGCACATATGCCCCACTGCCCTACATATGCACAGGTCTGCCTCAACCAGGAACCTCCCCATTGCATCATTATACCAGACGTCCGCTCATTAGCGACCACAATATCTACGCACAGCGTAATAAATATAATTATACGGAACCACATTTCGTCCCCAGCCCGTCATTCCCATGGATTCCCAGGGCATCAACCAGAACTGGATCTTCCAAAGCTGCAATCTCAGTGCAACAGTTGGCAGACGACCTCTCGCACAGCGTACGTTGACCCCAAAATCCAGGAAGCTCCCGTCCGTTTGACGCTCACAGGCGCCAACTGAGGGTGCGTTATGATCTTGACACGTGCTCATTGTCGTCGTTCATAACGTTCGAAACTAGGCATTGTGATTTGCTAATATCATAACGTCTATTTGAGCCGTTATGATTTCATCTCTGTTGTGTGCAGTTTAATGCATATTACTGGTACATTGTACTCCGTGGATTCTGATTTCTCGCGATATCTCGTGATATGACCATTATTAGTATTCCTCCCACATGAAATAAGTATTATCACAATTCAAGTATTAACCATTTCAGGGTGACTCCTAGATATTCGCACCTCTCATGATACTCATTGAAATTATGTCATTATCAGTATTTACCACTGATCTTTGTTTTGTCGCTTTCTCTTCTCGAATAAAAATGTTCCTGGAAAGATTGTTGTTTTTTTATTTTTTCTAAAAAAAAAAGGATAAAAAAAAATAACGCTACTTCTTAATTCGATTGACTTCTCCCAATATGCCAGCCGCGGCAAGACATGAGATTTGCATAAGTGCAAGGTATGCTGATCAAAGTGTCCATTTGAAACCGATGGAAAACTAAGTTTGATGAAGGTCGCACCCATTACAAAACGAACAAGAAAGTTTTAAAGTCATTAATATCTGATTAAATGAGCTTGAGAATTTGAAATTGCAAGAAACACCATTGTGTAATACTTATTACTGGTTGTGTGGCGTCGTTTGCTCATTGGACAACGAAGAAACACGTGTTAAATTAAACGCCAGGAGAAATCAGTCTTCTTCAGCGTTTGATCTATCAGCAGAGGAGAAAACAGAACCGTTGTGGGAAGGACAATCGCTCCAAGGATCCTGCGAGGATTGTGCTGCATTTGGACGAAGTGAACGAAATGCAAGTTTATCTAGATAATCGATTTTGACCACATTGTATAATATATTATCTTAGGCAGGAGTGACAATTATGCAATTGACTACTTGAGGATCTGGTAAAAGTATTCGCGTTGAGAAATGCTATATATACATAATTGTAAATAGTGCGCACATAGAGTGTATTCCATCTCAAAGATTTCAATGCTTTTCAATGGCACAGCTCTTTCCCGAGATTATATTAAAACAGCTATTGTTGATGCCATCTGCCAAATAAAAACTCCTAAAAACCCCAGAACGTGTTGCAAAACAGGTCACAGTGCAAAAAAAAAAAAAAAAAAAAAAAAAAAACAAGCGAAGATAAGGGACATATTAAGTTAGTCTAACATTGCATGCTGCTATTCCTATTTTTCTATCCCAGTTTTACCGACATTGATGCCGTTTTATCTCCATGAGAAAAGTGCACCAACCGTTCTGCAATATTTTCACTTTTGGCGGCAAACAGGGCCCGGGACCATGGATGAAGGCTTCATTGGACGCATAAATAAGGCAGCGCTCTGGTACTATTGTTTTATTTGAGCTTGCTATTGTTGTGACAGTAGCACTAATGTTTATCTCCTAAAATAAAAGAAAGCAGAGAGTTTGTATTGAAACGCCAGACAACAGATGACATTCACCAATTAATGCTCGTTCAGGGGCTCATCTGATTCAGCTCTCTTCGCGATCACACGAAACTCGCATTCAAAATGTTTTTCCCTCATTTAAAATTTACTTTTTATTTTAAATGTATTTGACATTTTTGCATAAATGGGCGTAGAATAACTCAGTCAATCCATACTCGGTAGTTATTTATGGGAATATTTGGTCAATTTTAGCCAATTTAAATTTTTGGTTTGTAACATGGATTTGATGGAGCTGACTACTACTTTTGGTCCACTCAGACAAACTGCAAACACAGATCTCAGTTTAGATGTTTGACCATCGCACGTTGCTCGGGGGTTGTTAATCGTCTACTAATTATCACATTTTGCGCCTGATTGCGATCCCTGCAGCCGATGCCGTTTTTCGAAGGAGGGGTGCAGCCATGTGTATGATATATGCGCACGATTAATGTACAGTTGAAGGAAACGACAAAGATCGCTGCGTGCGTTATGATTGAAGCAACATAAGGTCAAAGAATATCGAGGCACTCGACATTCTGTGAGGAAATTCATAAATCCAGAACGTTATGAATCAGTACGAGCAGCCGTATCAGCGTATATCATGAGCAGCCGTATCAGCGTAAAGACTAGTTGGAATGAAACACACGCGTCAAATGAAAGAGGTAACCATGCTGATATCAGGTATTATCAGCACATTGTATCATGCTACTAAGTTAATAATGGGCCTACATGACACAGGTAAACCCCGTTTTATCGATTACATAATGAAGACTCAAGCAAACCATCCGCTGAAATCAACAACCCCAAAACATACATTTATGATAAATATGCCCATTCAGAAGTATTACAGCAATGTCCGCAAGACATTTGAGGTCGGAATCTCAAGTTTAGAGAAGATAGAATTCAACAAGCATCATATTTTTAAATAATCAAAATTTATTGCAACCGTGAGATATACATCAACAACATTTCACATTCACCAAACACATTCGAGAAATAATAAAATCCGTGAAACATTTGAACGCCAACGAAACAAATATCAACAACGCAGAAGAAGGCTACATCAATTCGGCGCTGAGGAGTCTACGCGGTGCTTCTCAATGGGTCACACCGTGCTGATATCAACTCATATCAGCACTGTCATGCTCATACGAGCCGCAATAAAAGAAAAAAAAAAAAACCCACACCGATTAAATTGAGTCTATTCGAGGTAACCGAGGGAGGCGCAGTGCTGTCTGGCCCTCAATCGTAAACTCTCAATACTTGTATTCATCAAATCTTTATTTCCGAACGCCATGTGCCCGGAAGTGCTGGTAGCCGGAAGTAGAGGCATCCTCACTTCCGGTCCGGCCATGACAGGTCGACCTCTTCCGGTGGTCAGAAGGAACGGGGGAATTCCCAACGAGAGAGGGTTTCCGTGGAACGCGGAGGGCGAACTGAACGGAGGGTACAGCCCCCCGGGAGGGAAGGGGTACTCCGGGAAGCGCTCTTTATTTGCGCCCAAAGGCCCCAGGCCATGCGGAGGAATCTGATGGGCTGCGGAAAGTGAGAAATAAAAATCAATGAGGGCGCGTGATCAGCGTCCTACCAGACTGCGGACTCTCTGGTCGACTGTCCAAGTCGGCCTCCTTCGTGACGTCATTTCTCTCACCATCGACGTCATCGTCGTTTTCGGATGAATTCTGACTGCGGTCATTTAAACCTAAAATGAGGGCAAGTGATGAATATTCATGAGTAAGTCCAATTAGGTTCATCGGTAAGCCCACCCGCTTTCGGTTGCTCCGTTTCAGCGATGTCCATTTCATCCTTGTCTACGTCATCAACCGTGACGTCATCGTCGGATAGAACAACTTCCGGGTCAGCAGCCTCGCTTTCGGCGTTTCCGACGCCATTTTCTGCCACGTCTGCTTTCGAATCCTGCATCTTCTGAGCTCGCTGTTTCTTGCGAAACTTCGCCCGTCTGTTCTTGAACCAAACCTGCAGACATAAAATAAGTTCAATTTTTTTTTTTTTTTTTTTTTGGGGGGGGGGGTTATGTCTGAATGAGAATAGACACCTGAATTCGTGCTTCCGGCAGATTAGTCATCATAGCTAAGCGTTCCCTCATCACAACATCCGGGTAGTGCGTTTTCGAGAAGGTTTTCTCCAGCGCCGCCAGTTGTTGGTTCGTGAATGCAGTTCGACTTCGTCGCTGCTTACGATGAGATCCGTAGCGAGCCTCAAGGATAATGTCTGCAAAACACGAAACCAGCGTCATTCAACAGAAGTTCAAAGGTCAAGCTGTATTCGCTCATCTATAGAATCCCGACCGCCTTCAACGGGGCAGATTTCGAGCCTAAGTGGAATCCAAACACGCCAAGTGCCCCTCACGAAGAGACGCATGCCCTCTGAGCTGGTGGCGTCACCTAGCGGGATGCTCCATTAGCACGCATGCGCAGGTTCCCGCCCCAGTCAGGCGCGCAGGGGTGGAGTGAGGCTTAATCAGCGCTGATCCCTTCGGTAAACGCAGATGAAGCGGCGATAAGCGCCTCAATTGCTCTCCCTAATCCACAGATTGCATTCGGCGCCCCATTTTCAAACGGTCACGTGACCCCCGAAGCAAACACATCATCTTTACGAAGTGTGTAAGACGAGCATGAACGGCGAGACTTTTCTGATTTTTTTTTTTTCAAGCCTTTGTGCGATTTGTGATTGTGTGACTAGAGCGGCTTCTTCACTTCGACGCGCGAACTGCTGTCAACAGAATCACGTTCTAAGGACCCGATTACGTAACAGCATTTCATGTGGGGAAACTGCACAAGATTTCCTATAAATAATAATTCTGTGCTTTACAGAATATCGTGTAATTGACACAAATTTTCCGTTTGCAAGAGTCAATTAGTTTGAAAGAATTACGCGTACAACATTCAAAAATTCTTCAGCATTATTCAATGGCGCAATTCACCTAAATGCACATTGAGGATTTCTTTATTTGGAATGGCATTAATGAATGCGATATGATTTGAAGATGAGGTGAAAATGAACTCTTGAAATTGAACGTCGATTCTCACTGAGAATCGACGTTCAATTTCAAGAGTTCATTCCAGAATCATTCTGGGAGATGCCCTTTGGCTGAAAGCCCTTTGCCTGGCGGTCGGTTGGTTTTGTGAGAATATCGCCCCAATGATCGTAATTATGACCTATCTGCACTCACCGGCCAGTCTCTCCGCCAGGGTCAGCGCGTGCACGGACGGAGCCATGTTGGGCGGCAGTAGTTGCGGGAAGCCCCCGGGACCCCCCGGACCAAGGGGGGCCCCGTGGAGGAACCCCAAACTGAGGGGGTGATGGTGAGGAGGGGGAGGAGGGTGGTGGTGGGGACCGAGAGCGAACCCCGGAGGAAGACCCCCGTGAGGGGCGAATGTCGAGAGATGACCGCTGGTCGACGACGGTGGCGTCCCCGCGTGGCTGCTCGGGTAGTTCTGCATTGATCTGGGGGAAAAAAGGCCAAGCAAAATAGAAAAGTGATTATCGACGATTCCAACAAGGGATAATCTCCTTGTGTTTTCGTTCGGCGTGAATGCTATTGAAATTCTCACGGCTCGAAATCGCTGTCGCTTTCAAAGGTCACGAGGTCAGCTTAGACGACGGAAATCCGGAGGAACATACGCATTACGCAATCGATGAAATGCGGCGTCGATAGCTGACAACCCTGGAGGGCCAGGGGATCCTCATCTGCTTTTAAATGCACGCTTCTGTTGTATGTATACATTACGTGTGCCCTTAATGGTTATAGTATGTTCGTCTTAAAACACATTTGATAAGTATATATTTCTGGTAATTTTTCATAGATAAAACTAATGGTGGGATGGGTTGCTTCTTTGGTGAAACAGAAAGATGGAAAAATTAAGGCTATGCAGCTATAGTTGAGGGTTTCAACATTTCTTGAATTTTGTCCGTCAATTAATGTAAATATTTTAAATGTAATTACATGTGATTGGAATTCAAGAACGAATGACGGTGTGGAAATATGTTTGACCAAGTGCCACACGATTCATCAATATAAATGCGTAACTAATATATTCAACAGTCAGAGTGAATTATTATTCACGAATCATTAAATTACATTAAAGAGCCGAGTTAAAGACAGAATACGTAGTTCACAAGCCTCTCTCTCACAAGCCACCTCTACAAATTCTAGAACGTAATGAGACTATCATTGTGAACCATTCGCACTTTAAGTAAAACGAACACAAACGACAAATGCAATTAACGAAGCGAACAAGATGGTTGAATGGGGGATCTGTGAAGTACTCACACTCAAAGTGCTAATTCCTTTGCGGTGCCTTCTTCTCTTCGATCAAGTGCCTCGTGAAGAGCGCGAAGGCAATGTTTATCTACGATGAGCCCCAACTCCTTATTGGGCGAACGCCATAACCATTCAACCAATCAGCGAGCCTCTTGCAAAGCCGCGTGCAGCTGATTGGTCGGCGCGAGTGCTTACGTCACAAGAACTATTGGCATAATGCACAATTAAATGACCCAATATGGCGGGGCGGGGCTGGTCATTTTGATCGCTGACCGCGTGAATTTCTTCTCCGCTACGAGGGGCTAGTATATTCAATATATAATTGATTCTTATTATGCTGTTCACCAATTACATTAACTTTCGACGTCATCTTTTGATGCGATTAACAACCAGATTGTTACAGAATGTTGATATTTATTAATTACAGTCATAATACTGCGTGGTTTTGTTTTAATTAGGGATATTTTTCCTCGATGCATCTGTATAGAGACACAGCTATAAGCTGAAAAAGACAAATTTTGACAATGTGGTGTTTTTATATTACGCGATACAATATCGTCCACTGTCAGGTGCAATGACAGTAGCACCCGTCATTCAGAAGAGATGCCCGTCATACGTTTAATGGACACTATATTATGCAACAATCGACACGGATAAAACATAAATCATTGGTATCTTCCATATTCACATGCAGTGCATTATTCATACCCTATAAGTATTTAATTAGTATTAATGAAATTAACAAAGAAGCCCACATGCACTTGGCGTTGCACCGTTTATTTTTAGTTAAATAAAATCTCTTATTCATCTGACGTTTCCGCATTCAATCATCATCTTCATTTCACCTACCTCCAATCAAATCCTCGCACCTGCAAATCGTCCAATTGTTCCGCAATCGAACAAGTCCGGCTTCGACTCGCGGATTAAACGTGACACAAAGGCAATCGTTCGTGCATCAAAATGTCAATTAAATGCGTCGCTCATTCTACGCGAATGTCGACAGACCCTTGTCTTATCTACGCATTCGCGCGACGTCCGGCTTTAAAATCGGATTAGGGATTATCTCATTAAGCGGTCAGAATACTCGATATCCGCGAT
>KB312046.1:1903-24138 GCA_000328365.1 Capitella teleta | reverse complement strand
CTGTAAAAATGTTAAAAAAAAAACAAAAACCCCCCCCCCCACCCTCCCAAAAGTGACATTACAAATTTTGGATTCTGTGATATTGTTTACCATTTGCTGATTCCGAAGAAGAGAGGTACACCCGGAAGTATGTTCGTATATTAAACTGATTGAATACTATAAAGTAAAACACGTATGTTAAATTCAAAAGGGAGGGGGGGGGAGTTCCAGTTAATGGCGTCGCCATTCAGCGATGTCTTCGGCTCAGGTATCGCAGAGCAGATCACGAGCGAACGAATGACTAAAAGAAGTGCTGATTATTATTCCTGGGGTTTACCCGGCACCGGAAAGAGGCCATTGAAGCCAGTCTCGACTGAGATCATGCCCCGATGACATTGACACCGTTCTTTTGCTCAGTGAGACCTTGCCTCGTTATGACAGCGAGTAGGGGCCCCCGGAAGCTCATCTAGCGGCACTTCCGGAGGAGGCTACTGCCAGTGCATTAAGATATCAGCGCTGTTCTGCTCTTTCTCGGCGCATCCACCCGCACCCTCACGTACCCTGGCTGTAAAAGGCCGTCTCTCAGCAGATCGCTGGATCGTGCCGATGACCTCTACGAAAAACGCCGATCATCCCCGATGTTTGCCGAACACGCCCGATGTTTGCCAAAGTGACAATTACTGGCGCCAATTACCCCGAAGACAATTTCCCTCAGCCGTGACTCGACCGGCTCAGAATATTCGCAGCGAATAAAATAAATTTACTTAGAGGTAATTAAGCTATCTGTTCTTCTGGAAGCGCAAGCAATATCCGCACAATGATTGAGACCAACTTCTGAATGTTTGCTGCAGGAAGGCGACTGAATGCCACCAAGGCGACGAAATCGTTCTGAGATGCAGCGTCATCTGGAGGAGTTTAGAGCAAACATTGTGCCCCGAATGCGCGTAATGTATTTAGGCCGAGAATTCATTCAGATTAGCCCGAGATTTGGTTTAGAAAATGAGAATTTCGTGTCGCATTCATCTTTTTGATTCCATTTCATAAAGTTCCACTGTAAATGTTTGTCGAAGCGAAACTGATTTCAACCAAAACTGCAATGGACACATGAAATTGACACACGTTCGATTGGGATATGTATATGAATGCAATAATAATACAATACGCTCATTCCTTAATACAAGAATATTCTAGACTTGAAATCGACACTTTATTTGACGCAAATGGACAAGAGCCCGGGAAAATTCATGTCGTCAGTGGGTGGCCGCAAACCCACAGGACGCTTCCCTCTGACGGACGGGTGAGTAACTATAATGATTGTACACATGCATATACATGACATCGATGTTGATAAACAACATCTCCCATTCTACAACTGCAAACCTGAAATTTGACACATTGTGTCAATCCCTGGTAAGAGCAGATGCCCCTATCTTAATAACTGGTTAACACCAGCAGGAATTGCGTAACTCAAGTTTTCGGAAGACAAAAACTTAGTGCATAATATTCAGGTCTAAGGTACAGCTTCGATCCTGCTATCAACGAAGAGGGCCGTATCGCAGATAAGTCGTTAAGATCTGATGACTGCAAGGCAGATTAGGGGGGATATCGAAGTTGGATGCGGTCATCTCGATTGATGATTCAGGGGATTAGAGCGTGCTTTGTGAAAGAATTCTCTTATCAGATGCTAAATCGATACACGGGGTTACACAACAGTGGCTGCGTGGGCGTCTTTACCATGCACTTGTGAAGAATCTATTGCAGTGCCACCACACAATCGCCTCGTTACTATCGATGTACACACAGATCTCGATATAGTCTGAAATATTTCCATTTGATCGTCTTCGATGAAATAATTGTCGATTACCGATTAGTGTGGATTGCGCAACATCTATGACTTATGACCCTATACTATACATCCATTTCTAGTACACGCACAAGGGCGGACAACGAGTGTTGAGACTAAGTTATATTAAAACGCGAATGTTCAAATGTTAAGTCATCCGGGGCTGCACAAATAAAACGACCAAAAACTCTGTTGTTGATCTTTGTGTTGTCTAGATCCGCGTTTTAGATGCAAGTGCATACTTCACCAACACGAATTCAACACATTTGCACTGCGAATAGTTTACCTTTACCGCATTCTAATCTTCTTAATACACCTTTAGGCCGGAGAAATATCAACAACGAACAAAGCCTCGTTCTGAATAGGGAGGAGAGAGATAGTCCGCGTTCGGATCCGATTTCCAGTTGCATTCAAAAAGATCCTGGTTTTAGTTCGTCAACAAACCGTGCGCACAAGAATTGAGCTCTGGAAGTGTCAACTTTTTTTCTTTTGAAATTTTTCAGAAAAATAGAACTCTTGTTTGTGATATCTAGGTCATGATAAGACCTCGGCTTCGAGTCCACGTGTCTAGCGGTACGATTCTCACTGACCAAAACAGACATAGCACATTCATCGTTATTCGGGAATCTTCACGCCAAAGTCCAATGCTTGGCAGGGATTGCGATCAACGTGAAGAATAGTGCATCATGCACATTGTACATCATGTGCTTTGTAAATCACGCACATTGTACATCATGTATATTTTACATCATGTGCATTATAAATCATGTGCATTGTAAATCATGTATATTGTACATCATGTACACTGTACATCATGTACATTGTACATCATGTGTATTGTAAATCATATTCTTTGTAAATCATTCACGTTGTAAATCATGCGCATTGTACACCATGTACATTGTAAATCATGTACGTTGTAAACCATGTATATTGTACATCATGTGCATTATAAATCATGTATATTGTAAATCATGTACATTGTACATCATGTACATTATTCATCATGTGCATTGTAAATCATATGCATTGTAAATCGTTTACGTTGTAAATCATGTACATTGTAAATCATATGCATTGTAAATCATGTACATTATAAATCGAAGTCCGATTCACAAGGACTACTGGTAGAGTACCGACATTAATTGATCCCTGTAACAATTCCTGCGATCTCAAAGGATCCCGGATCGAGGGGAGCGGATCTGTGATCCTATCCGATCCCGAGGGAGTTGTTGCTCTTTAATTAGCGCCGATTGATCAACTATGCATGCCTGGAATGATCCGCTTGATTAGGGAGGTTATGACGTCACTGCCTGGCTAAGCGGACTGGAACAAGCAAGTCGTTGATCTCTTGTTTTAACTCTGCCATAAATGCACTCTCTGCGCTCTGTGCATTCTGTGCATTCTGTGCATTAGGTACTTTCGATCATTTATTTGTGTTCTAAATTTCTAATGTTACGAATATGTTTAACCTGTGATTCAGTTTGATTGGCGGAGATAGAGGCTTCGCTGAACCCTTTGCCGAGTTGCAGGATCTTCTCTCTTCTACCATTCCTTGATGATGACGTAGTAGTCCTTCCAGGTTTCCGAGGAAATCTCCGTGTTCTGGAGCTCCTCGTTCTATGGTATTTTGCGGAGGACAACTCGATGAGCGGAAAGATGCAACCGGAGTAATGAAGTAGAGGATTCGCGGGGACCGAGAGGGGGTCGTCATAAGCTGGAGTCTTTCCCTGACGCAGAAGCCGCTCAATGACCTCTTGACCCCTACGCCTACGGACCCTTCGGCTTACGTAAAATTAATCTCACGTGTGCTGGCGATTTGCTGTCCGAAATGACCACTGGCGATCTGCGAAGTCTCTCAGATCTCTGGCATGATCCGGGGCTGTTAAGATCGTTGAAGAGCAAAGGTGTGCCTCACGGACACAGGGACGAAGAAGGGCGAAGAAGGGTGTCGTGCCTCCGTGATGTCATCACGACTTGCGTTTCGTTCACGCGAATCTTGAGCCGTCAAAGATGCCGAGTAGGTTGATTAAAGCGAGATTAGATGAAAATGCCTTTAGGGTGGATCATGTCTATTAGTGGGCAGCGGATGAATGACGTCATAAGAGGTCACCTGACAACACCAAAACAGCTGAGATACAGAGAACGTATGTTGATCAGTAAATGCATGTACTCACAATTACGAATTGAAGATATAGGACCCAGTTGAATAATGCAGTCATTTCAATTTAACAATTCCTCGAAAGTATCCCGTGAAATGGTTGCATAATCAGAAATGTTAAAAAAATTATACATAAATTATGCTAATTTTAGTGTTATGTCCTCATATTTTTTCTCTGTCACGGCGTATCCCGAGACACGCCAAATGGAAGCAAGGTGTATCTCCCTTCTGCCCAACCTCCTCTCTCTTCCCCGCTGACCTTGATTCCATTTGTCAATTTCATCGGCAATCTCAGCGCATCAATCGACAACAATGTCTTATGGATACGACAGACGTGATTGCGCGCTGTGCTCGCCGCTTACCGTAGTCGCAAATGGGATTGTGCGCGCCTCGGACACGCGCGCTTTTCAAGAGCTGCTTTTTATCCGTTGAGCAGCGGCGCATTAAAACCCTTAGCTCATCTTCAAGCAATTCTTTTGCACGGAAAATCGCATCAGCTTAAATTGCCAGCTTGGAAAGTGCGTCGGCTAGATTAGCCGGCAGTTTGTATGGCTTTGTCGTGCCGCGGAATCCCAACATAACGATTAGAGAAATCATCGAGATTATCGGAAATCACGAGTGCTAAAAATCATGACGAACGACTTCATCTTCTTTTGGCTCAGTCACCGGCATCGGAAGCGGCGATTGCGCATGCGCCGATGCGAGGTTTCTGCTCAACAAGGCGTGTTGGATTTAAAGCGTAGTTCGGACCGCGTCCGTCGCCGTCCGACATCTCGTACGATGCGGCATTAGTCGCACGAGAGATTATCCTTCGTAAATTACTCGTAATTCCAAAAGACAAAGCGAAACGGGATTATTGTTACGTCACACGGCAGCCGCCAGAACGAGGCTTGTTAGTGCCGCATGAATCATGGGATAGAGGACTGGGAGGCGGAATCAGCTCTGATCTGCTCTTCTGTATGTCTGCTCGCTTTCTATAACAATAACTACTGATAGGAACACAGCTCACAAAGCTCGTTTATGAAAGTAGGGCTGGCTGAAGGGAAACGTATAATCGAAAAATCGGTAACTCGACTGAAAACTCGGCACATTGTTTCCCTGACTCAAATTTTGCCACATGGCGCGATAATTTTCACGATGTCCTCCGAGATGTGACGTAACCAGATTGGGCGAAATTTAAGACACGCAAGGCGGCAGGATATCTGGATGATTTGATGCGACCAAATGCGCTTCTTGCTTCCTGTTTCTCGCTTCCCGTTTCTTGCTTCCCGTTTCTCGCCAGCATTCTATAAATCGGCGGGCGTAAGTAGAAAATCCCTTGCCTGGAAGGCAGACGCGGTAAGAGGCAAATCCTCGTGATTTTGATGCCTTCATTTCACACTGCAAACACGCCGAACTGGATTTCTCAGGATTCTCTTACGCGGCGATCTGTCCGGTAAATATTGACCAAAGCAAAGCAGTGAGCGCGCCACAAAGAGAGGCGCGAAAAGCAGCGGTGATACGGTAATATGATTAGCTATTATTGGATCAAAATAGGCAAGTTGTCCCTCAAGAGCTCCAAGATTCCTCCGCCAAGAGGCTCTAATCCTTTTACGAGCTCCTCTGCTTCGACTTCTGAGGCTTTTCCTGGCAACACCGTCTTCATTCTCACTTCATTCTCACTTTCATTCTCACTTTCTTGTCGATCTCAGCGGTGTACTACAGTACTGCTCTGCACGCCGGCTTTAAGCTTCCAGGTGCATCTCTCTCATGATTGTTGTTGCACCAGAATGGCAGGGCTGATCTTGCTGACTTCGGCGTTTCGTATCACATCCATTTGTTGGTCGCGGTTTGTTTACTTATAATAATTGTGATCATAGCTTTGTTATTGTGTGACTCTCTTAAGGTCAGGGGTCAGGGGTCATAATGTGAACCCTCCGCTGCCTCTGTTGCGTTCCGATTCGCGTGCCATTTCGTCTGCGTAATGAGCGGAACGACTTCTCGACAGCTAAACTCCCCTAATGATTCAAATCCTCCACGATTCCCTCTGCTTGACCTGCCCCCAACCCCCCTCCCCTCCCCCCCTTGCGTTCATCGCGCGGCTGATTATTGTTGAAACTGCAGAGATAATGAGCATGTGATGATATAAATATTACATGCATATATTTTTCATCATTGCTCATGCGCAGAAGGGTCCAGGTACAGGGAGTCCTGACAAAGAATTATGAAATATAAACCCGTACGAACAGTAACTCCTGAGTCCGCCAGTGTATCTATTTTCGTGCTTCAAATGTTGTTTCACCTACTTACTGCATGGTGCTAGTGATTCAATCAGAAGCCGACAAGATTACATAACAATTCTGATTTATTCGTAACACTGCCGAGAGTGTATAGTAAGAATTCAATGTTGATGACACAACTTGCCTCTGGTGTGTTAAAACTTATAAATGCTGAGAAGCATTATACTGCAGTCATGCTGATGAATACTGCCTTCAATGAGCGCTGTTGTAGATGCAATGATGTCTGATTTGTTTTAAACTCAGCCGTGTTTCCACAGATCAATGACCAATATCCGCGAATCGAATCCTCTTTTAAAAGTGCGCCTTTTTCGTGGCGTTTCAGCGCTGATTTAGGCGTCATCATGCCGACCATCGTGGCGGGGCTTTCCGCCGGCAAATAAGTAATTTCCTTCCAGCAAATTGGCGCCAAATGTGGAAGGGATGTGATCAGGAAATGCCGCTGCTTACGACTTGGTTGCTCAAACATCGTGAAAAGGTATCGACAGATGAAGGCTTCGATCCATCGCGCGTGAATCTCGCACGTTGCGCGGATCAAGAGAAATCGCTCCACGACTTCCGGTTCGGGTGCTCGCAGATCGATATATTGCCAGGGTGCTCATATCAGCATGGTTCATCGTTCTGATATTGGTGAGGTGAGTTGTGCAGAGGGGGTAGCTGATATGCGGGTGTTGTATTCAGTGGATAACTGGGGCCCACAGGGTCATTCAGTACACACTTGTAGACCACGGTGTACTGTAATACTTTCATTTATTCGCTAGTCAATGAAGTCGACTGATATCCGAGCAATGAACCATTCTATTATCGATGAATTCCACTACCATAGACAGTATTGCACACAGCGCCCGGTCGTATTACGCAGTTGGGCATCACCACAGATTTTTTTTTTTTAAATAGAATTCTCTAGTCAATATATCTCGACTTATCGAAAGTTGTGCAAATTATTTTAATAACAAATGCGCGAGTGGCATGTATGATGATGTATTACGGAGAGATGATTTGAACGAGGAACTGCCAGGAAGAAATGTAGATGGAAATACTAAATGTTCCATGCATTCGAACAGCAAGCATCTCATATTCGCGAGAGCCTTATGTAGCTCAGTCATAACGCCCTGAGTTATCTGGGCGTAGCACCAGGGGGCGCCAACTTGCGGCATTGGATAGCACTAAGCAGCCAAGTCGACTGGTGCACTCGCCGTTTTGTATTTTACTCTGAAGTTTCAAGAATGGCGAAAGCAACGATCGATAAATCTCAGCGGCGGCAGGAATCCCACAAATGCGATAGAATGAAAGACGAAAAGCGAAAGGAAAATCCGGTAAAGAAGGAAAGAACGTTTCCTTCTAGAATCACCGACTCGTGTTTAATTCTCGTCTAATCAAATTTGCGACAGTGTATGCGGTGCTAAGCCCTTGCGCCGAGTCGCTGCTTCGCCGAATGACAACCTCACCGACCTCTTAATCCTCGTTCTAAGCGAGATTAACGCCGTCCCAATGCTGCCGAACACGCTCCAATGCACTCCTGAACAGCGCTTACCGCTTGTGGCTTAAGCCGCTTTTCCATCAGTCTGCTGGGGTGGAGCGATACGTAAGGAGTCCGCACGGTGTCCGTGAATTTGAACGATAAACATTGTCGAGCTTTATTGTCTAAAGTATAAGAAAAGGTTACAAGGGCTGTTATATCAGATCAAGCTGTCCTATAATAATGGATATCTATGTCCACGTCAGTCATTGGTCGCTTAGCCATTTGCCAATGCTAGCTTCATTCACTTGCATCCAAGCAATATTCGCTCTGATCTTCTCCAGTGTTTGATGTCTCCCGCGTTCCCCGGCTCCGCCCTCGGGATACTTCTTCCAGAAATCTTTCAACTGAAATACAGGTTTAACAACAATCACCAAGCTTCCAAGCACTTTACCTGTTCCAGTTGAAATTCGGTGTTGAACGTTGAGACGATGGCAGGCACCAGGCGACCTAGATACCGACTATGAAGTCCAAATCTGCGGAAAACCACAACGGCGATCTTACCAACACCAACAGATGGCGTCAACCAACCTGTCAACCAAGGCAGACCAATGAGTGCGCACCCAATCCCAGAGCAGGCCCTCCGCTAATCGGTTGAAGCTCATGTATATGAGCACGGTGAAGAAATCCTGACCTCGGATCTTGCTCTCGTCCAGGGAATATGAGAGCAGTCTGAAAGAGATGGGGTCACGCACAGCTGCAATATTTGCACCCAGAACCTGTTGAGCAACCAGGTCCTCCTGGTTAGCGTCAGAGTGTGGAGCAGTCGGCGTTTCTCTTGTGGCACCGTCGCCGCTTGGTATCTTTCCCAGACGACATTCCACTCGTCAGCGTTGCCTGCCTCGTACATGCCGTAAGGAAACACCACCGTACGCAGTCCGATGGCGACACTGAATGCTTTCTCTAGTTATACTAGCGCATGGGTTTCGGGCCAAACTCACTTGCTGTCATTCGGGCTTGCGATCCAGCGTTGGAAGACATCCGTGACGTTGTTCAGAGTTTCCTGGTCGCCATGGAGACATGCCAGTGAAACCAGGGTAACTTTGAGTGCCCTGTGGGTGAGGGGTGTGCAATGAGGTGCCTGGATCAGGTAATTCGCGTACTTTTGGATGTACTTGTAGTTGAAAACTGAGTTAGTTAAACTATAACTTTGACTTACTCATTGGGCTCTTCTTCCTGTTGAACTCTTTTCAAGACAGGTAAGATCAGGCCGAGGAGGAATTTCTAGAAATAAAATTAACTAATAAAAAATAACTCAAGATATGAACGATTCATCATCATTTTCCGACTCGAGGCGACGAAGCCCAATCGTTTGTGTTGATCCGTTACCATAGCAACCTTTCTTGGCGGATCGCTTTTCTGAATTCTCGGGGTCTTATGACGTCATTCGCAGCTCAACTAGCGGCAGATTTATGAACCAAACCAATTTGGCGGGAGAATTAGAACCACTGAATATGTGCTGTTTGTGTCTCATTTGTACCATGTAAATGATATCAGGTAATTATTATTTTGCGCTGGAATGATTAATTAGGGTGTATATTTCGTGAAATCACAAAAAAGACTTCACAGAAACGTAATCACGCCGCATGGCGTCACGTGACGTACCGGCTCTGGTGAAAACACTCACCTGCCACTGGCCGTAGTAGACGCTCGAATACAACATGGTCGAGACGTACGATATGCCCATGGAGAACGCCCGCCATGGCACGTACTCGGTCTCATTGCGCATGCTCTTGGCCACATCCAAAGCGAGGCTGTATGACCTTTGACCTGCTTTGGCCAAGGCAAAAATGTCTCCGATTAAGTTGGTTCGATCGGCAGTGCCTAAAACCTGGAAACCACGATCAATAAATAGCATTTGGTTTAATCTTGTACATTTTATAATTTATTTCAACCTACTCGCGGTATTCGGCTCATGAGTCGCCCGAATTGCTGCCACTTGGCGAGAGGGTAATCGGTGATGTAATATCCTGTTTGGTTGACGTTGAATTTGACCCAGTTATTGCTTGGGTTGACTGATGCTGGCAGAGAGTAGGATTCTGACGAAATATGATGCAAATGACATGGACACTGAGCGGATGCACTTGATGACCTCACCCTGCTTGGAGTTGAGCCACAACAGGCTGGTGTCTCCCTTCGAGGTCACATAGGTCACAGGAGTGCTCCAGATGTAACTATAAGAACAGTTGAAATCACGCCATCCAAATGAGAACTGGACTGACTTGTATTCGGATGGAGGCGATCGGGGGTCTTCGTTCTCATCCAGAACGAAGCGATGTTGCGAGAGCGTCAGCGTTCGCTCCGCCCCGTACTCCACACGGACCACGGGGTAACCCATTTGTCTGGTCCAGGTATCCATGATCGCCTTGATCTCTGGCGATCCAGGCACCTGAATTGAAGGTCATTCAATGTGGAGGACGTGCTGTTCGACTGACCTGACCGAGGTAGTGCCACAGGTCATCCGTGACAGTAGTTTTGAATTCGAAGGCTTTCATGTAATTCTAAAGTGGGCGATAATTCAGATGAATGGGCGATAATTGGTGATTGTTCTCACCCGGATTCCCTCTTTGAACTGATCATGACCCATGAAGGCTTCGAGCATTCGGATGACTGAAGCACCCTGGAGGAAGAAAGACGGAGGAATGCACAAGGGTCAGGAGTCATGGCTTACTTTGGAGTATGAAATGGGATCAAAGACTTCGTTGATTTGGTCCGGATGCGCGACTGGGACGACAATGGGGTGTGACGTCACAGCCGCATCTTTTTCCATGACGACATGTAAGTCACAGATGAGGAAATCGTCCGGCTGAGATAAAAATGGAGCATCCGGATTATGAGCCCATTTGGTAATCTGCACCGACCACATTCCATTCGGGGTGAATGACCTCCATGGCTTTGTATCGCATGTAACTTGCGAAGCCTTCGTTCAACCACAGATCATCCCACCACTTCATTGTCACAAGGTTCCCGAACCACTGAAACGCGAGAGCGGGTAAAATCATAACGCACTTTATGGTAATCATAACGCATCTTGGTTGTGAAGAATATTTACCATGTGTGCGATTTCGTGTGCGATGACTGAAGCGACTCTTATTTTGTTTGCAAGGGAAGACTGTTGATCGTGGAAGAGCATGCTGCTTTCGCGATACGTTATTAAACCCCAATGTTCCATGGCGCCTGACGCGAAATCAGGAATCGCGATCATGTCTGCAATTCAGAGGCGGTGGTGAAAAGTGCGTTATGATTATCAACTTCTGCTGACCCATTTTAGGCAGCGGGTACGGAACACCGAAGTAATCAGTGAAGTAGTCAAGAGATTTGATGCCGAAATCAAGTGAATACTGTGTTTGGTTGATTCTATCGGGGGTTGCGAAAACCCGGAACTGAAAAGACAAGAACACCCAGAACTCAATTTATATCGCATTTGACTAATTTTGAAGGAAGGTTTCTATGCATGCGTCTTAAAGTGCGCGTACGTACCGGAACTCCTGATTTTGTGACTCCTTCTTTGAAGGCGAAATCCGAAATCACGAAACAGGCCAAGTAGGTAACCATGGGAACGGATTCCTGGAACGTAGTTTCAACCAGCCCCTGGGAATATGGCTGCGGTGCCTGCGAATGAGATGGACAAAAGAATAAAAACTCACAAAGACAATAAAAAACGTTACGAATTTGACATATCATTTGTGATTCAAGTTGGAGCATCGGTAGAACAGCAGAAGCCGAAATTGGAATGCCACGAAATGTCGATCATGCAACACTGTGAGATCATTTATGTGCGAATTGACTTTGATGGATAGAGAAAAAGAGACTGAAGGCTTGGGTAGAAATTGGATTGGAATGTGGACCATGACCCATTTCCGCTGCCTCCACATACGTACGCCGTTCATGGTAGACCGCCAATCCTGCTGCATTCGTAACTTCAGACTAACATTTTCAAACTTTTCTTTCCTTTGACTTGAATTCCGGATAAATAAATAAATATTTTTTTTTTCTCTTTGCTGCGCGTATAATAATTTTGCAATTGCATTGGAGACTACGGACTTAGTCCAATTGCTCATATGCAAACGGACGTGGAGGCACAGAGCCATGCTTTAACGAATAAATTCATCACGATGTATTTACAGTTTATTACAGAGATGTGATAAGATGTAGATAAAGCATTCAATTATAATTTTGGCCTCGCGGATGGATTAAGTCATCCGGATGCGTCAGATTGTTGAGTTACTTGCAACAAAAAGTTTCACATGTTATCCAGCTGGGTTAGATTGTTGAGTCAAGGAAATAATGACGAAATATCGCAAGATATCGCGAAATATCGCGAGTTATCCACTCAACTCTCACACTCAAGTCTCATGAAATTAAAGAGCTATTCATATATCCAGCAACAATGCATCGAAATAATTCTTAATAATCTGGGTCATTTATGGAAATGTTGTTTTCAGACAGTTTCTGAAGACTTGTTGAGCAGTTCATGCGTTACACATCGTTTCAATAGGCGTTAATTTTATATTCAAGCAGATCATGAGAGTTTATGGCAACTTTAAAGTTGTGGAATTTAATCTTTGACTATCGTTGCTGATTTCTTGTCGGTTTAATCCTTTGTTCCACACTGATTAGCCAAGTAATACTATGACTGAAGCATCGTGTTATTATGATGTGCACATGTTTTTGTGCTGAGGCTATGCATTTAGAAGACAAGCATGGCACACTGGCCCATTCATGGTTACTAGATCAGTAACTTAGTAATAATATTTGAGGTGTTATTGTGTGCAAGTCATTATACAAAACAGAAGAACTTTATCAAACGACTCAACAATTATCATGAGAGTATGCTTAACAACACAAACGCAATTGACAGGAAACACAATCTATTTTTGTTAAAACCTCTTTCGTCTGTATTGTACTTTTCTTCTGCATTGGAAATTCATTTGTAACCACATGCATTGTAATTAACACTCTTCATGCTTTCGAAACTTCAGGATTAAATCATAATGCAAAGCATTTGGAACCCAAACAATCTACTTGTATATGAAAGAACTTTAATTCAAGCCCTATTTCAACGGCGGAACGAAATGCCACCACTTTACCGATACGCTTGATTGCATGCCGGGGTTTCGAGTGTCATGCGTGGTCTAACTGTACTAGGTCTATGGTTTATTACATGACGCGAAATATATTTGAAGTATATTTATACAAATATGATGTCTTTGATTCAAAGTCAAAATGAATTTTTGACCCGAAGATAACACGGTGAATTTACCTTAGTAAGCATGCTTCACGCCCACCTCCACATATTAGGGAATTATATTCCTGAGCACTCCCGGTTTACTAGGAGTACTGCAAAGTACTTATTATTTAATATTGCATTTTAATTGTGAAAAATGCTTACTCTCATTATTCATCTCGACGTGTTTATCATTTAGAAACACCTGCATCATTACGTTTAGAAATGAATAAAATAAACAAAAATGTTTACCGTTATTCTGTCAAACTGCAGGTGTTTAATTTGATGCGATGCAGAAATTAATTAAATTAATAAGCTGTTTATTATTATCGCATGCTTGCGGGCAAAAGCCATCACGTGATCACCAGATATTATGATAGTACTAGCAGCACATACAGGTATATCTCATATTCTGCCCCAGGTAAATATTCAAGTATATTTGCCGTTTAGTTTTGACGAGGAAAAGGAAAATGCCGGAAATAACATCGACCCATTCAACATTATACCATGTTTTCCCATTGATACATTCACTTATTAAACAGTTTTCTTATAACGTCATCATCCTTGTTTCGTGAACATTCGCTTTTGATATTTTGATATGACGTAATTAAACTGATAAGACGGATGACCTCACCAGTGCGGCGGGCATGTTGGAGAGAGCCGTGTATTCGGGACGATGCACCAGAGTGACATTGAATGTCGATTTCAATCCTGGTTCGTCCAGACATGGAAACGCTTTTCTGGCGTCTGTTGGCTGGAATTTGGATGAAACCAAATATCTACGAATGAAGATAATAATCAAGTTTAATCGACCAAGAGAAAAACAATGATTACGCGTATTAATAAATAAATAATAAATAAATAATTAATAAATAATTTATGCATGACCATACCTCCGTTGTCCCGTCTTTGAGTTGAGGTAAGTGCTTCGATACAAGCCGACCAGACCGTTGGTAAGTGACCCGTCGAAGGACATGCTGACCTCAGCGACGCTGTCGGCCGGGATGTCGGCCGCTGTCTGAATGACCCAGTACTGGTTTGGTTCGTGAGGGAACACGGCGTCGATCTGCGTCGGACGTCCGTCCACTTTCAGCTCAGTTCTTGTGATGTTCATTGCTTTGCAATGCACAAGCAAATGTTGTGCAGTTGCGGTCACATTAATTCGAATAGTCACGTTGCCATAGAAACGTGTCTGGTTGTCATAGAAATCTGGAAATAACCGCAAATCGTAGTGGACAGGTATTAAATAAGGCGGCAGGCGATGGTCAAGCCAGGGCTGACCGTCCACTCGGGACGCTGCTGTGCCTCCTGAGGGAGGATCGTGACAAGATGGCCGGGCGAGTCCGGCAATTAATCCGACGATAACCACAGCAAGCACGAAACCCAAAGTGACCAAAAGAGTCCGTTTATTGACCAACGTTTCCATGACGACACTGAAGCTCAAGTGCTGGAGGATGGTCGAGGCGTTTAAGCTTTTAAGTTTTAAGCTTAGAAGCAGGATCAGCTGTCGAGAAAGATAGTCTACGAGTTGCGGTAACTTCCAATGAAGACATCAAAGACATTGAAGGATGCATGGCGCCAGGCCATTGGCTACCATGGCTCCGAACTGCCCCGTTGGTGTTGGTAAACATGTCTTTAGCTGCAGCGTTGACCACTCGCCTGGTCAGTATCTGTAGGCAACCGTATCTGAATTGCATTCTGGACGTATGCTAATAGAATAAGATAATAATATTAAGACAGGAGCTGACAGGCTTCTCATCGCATTAAGGTTAAAATTGCGATAATTTGCTTTATGGTGGTCGTTTACGAGGAACGTGAGCCGCTCGCTGCTTTATAGCTTCACCCTTGGCGGTGACCTCGAACGACGTTAAGTCACGTGATGTCATCAGTTTAAAGGGATGAGTTTGGTGGAATGTTGTTGGTGGTGAAGGCGGGAGGGGGGTTGGTGAAAGAGGAGGAAGCAGCTGTATACATGTGATGTCCGTACTCCATTTATTGTACACCTACTGTCTACAAAATCAATAGAGCTCTGAAAGTCTGTACAAAACTACTGATGCATAGTAGCAATACAACGGTTTCTTGAAAGTCTTTTTTTGTTAACTTTGGCAGATTGTGGTAGCAAAAGCTGCCATAACAAAAATAGCAAACACATTTATATAATTATATGAATGAACAGATTTTAAAAATGAACAGATAAAAATAAAATTATTCATAGAATTTGCAAAAATAAAAATTGACGATCGACATTTATTAATAAGAATGAATATGACAATTAATATATTTTTAAAAAGACTCTGAGCGAACATTGAGATGAAGCTGAACGCATTCCGGTTTAGCGAAAGCCCAAGTTGCGAATTCGTTGGCCTTTTTTTTATTATTAGATTTCCACTGTACAAGCGGATCAAAGGATTAGCGGCGTCTATTAAGCTATTCTAACGCTTTGATTGTCTTTGATGACTGTCTTCGGAGGGGACACGTTGTCATGGCAACATTGCAAAGGCCAGAGCGAACACCGGGGCTACTATAATGGCCTTAAACGTACATTGCGCTTCAGTCAGTGACGACATTGACCAACGTCATGCAAAGGTTTATATAACGGATATTGGATGGATCTGGCATTGGCTCACACTACTGAATACACTTGTGAATTTAAGTTTAACTGATTTCTGAATTAGCAGCATTGGCGATTATTTACTAAATATTATGTTAAACGAGTGTATCATTTGATTTCAAAGACCAAACTTTACTCTACTGTATTGTGTATATGTCAATAAATGAATGCACTCACTTTCCATTGTGCAACACCCAGTTGGCCGCTCTGATTGTCGTCTTCTCGCGAGATATTGCGAGCTTTCATGTTCTGACTATTCATCTCCAAAATTTCCGCGAACAAAACTCTGGCAATTGCACTTCATCTGGGATCAGAACGCCAGCCATCCGGAGACGACCTTGAATATCCAGGTCGAGGATTAGGGTCTCCTTGGGGTCAGAGAAATAATATCAACTGGTTGTTAACAACAGTGCCTGACTGCAAAATCGGCTGGCTAGCTGTTGTACTAATTAGTGGCTGGCTAAGTATAATGAAATGAATACATTAAGGGTCAATTAAATTATACTAAACGCGTAAAAAGAATACTATAGATCGTGTACCAGTGGCGAGTACTATTATAATTGTGCTCTCTCTCTCCNAAAAAAAAAAAAAAAAAAAAAAAAATCCAAAAAAATCACAGAGTAAGTATTGGATGGTTATAAATAAAGGCATCGCATTTAAATTAACTGGCTTAAAGATCGAACTTAGACGAGAAATCATAACAAAGCCAGTTGAAAATATACCGTTCACATGCAGGCGCACCTGACTGAGCAAGATATGGCTAAAATTGATATTCTTGGCGAGTTCTGCCAGCTGCGAATACTTGGCATAGTTTTGCCATAATTTCATCATGGCTTCTTCATCTTTAAGAGTATATTGACAGAATTATGTTAAGTGCAAAATTTCATAGCGGCGGCTCAGCCACTAAAACAAATTGGCTGACTGATGGCTGAGCCGATAGTCCATCGGCGGCGGCTGGCTCACATCGGCGACGCCAGGGTCAGCATGGTCCTATTACATCAGATATAATTAATTACGTCAGGTATAATTAATTACATCAGGTATAATTAATTACGCCAGGTATAATCCTCTTCTTACATCTCGCATTCTGGTCTGGAGCTGCCAGCCGACGGCACCAGGGGACAGGTGATCTTCATTATGCATTCCATCTCCAGTCTTTACTCTGTAGGATCTCTGCAATTTTCTACACCGATCCACCTATGAACCTACAATAATGAGATGTTGTTAGATGAATGATGCAAGTAAGCAGTCTTACCTAATAGTACGCATGCGCGTTGTGGTATTGTACCGATGCTTCTGTTGAGTGCACTTGCACCGGATTAACAAATGAGCCTTTTCACAAAGACAACGATCTGGAAGGGCATTGAATCCCTCTCCCATTGTACCGCCATACAGGCAGACGAGAGCCTCTTCGCCATCGCGATGAATGCCCTCATGCGATGAGTTTCTCATGAGAATGTCTCAGTAAGCAGCTTAAATTCAGAACACTTGGTTTTCCGAAGAGGCAATCCGTTCCCGAATAACCAAGATGTCGTGTCGCACCCCGCGATTGCATTATACATTCAACGTATTATGATCATGTTTGTATAATGTTTGTATAATGTTTGTATAATGTTTGTATAATGTAGGGCCTACTCCATGAGGTCATCAGCCGAACCCCGATTACTTCAAGCCTCTGCATGCCATCAGAGACACAAGTATATGCCGGAATGTTCTTGAGGATATCAGTCAGTTTTGGGTTTCTCTGGTTCCTAGCTGAAATTGCTTTTGAAACCTGTGCTGTATAACATTATGCGCTCCCTGGATTTGGCGATCTTGTCTGTTTGTCGTCACTTTCGGTTGTTCAGTACGGAGTCGATCGGTGATGGAAACTGCCAGGCACAAGCGAAGGCGAAGAGTTGATGAGAAATCATGCTTGTGTAGGATTTCCGGTGATTTCAATTATATAACACATGTTTAAATCCAAGATATGTTGCAATAATTGTATACAGATTGCTTTTTCGTGTGTGCATTATATGCAAGTCTACGAAAGGCCAACACATATTGCATGAAAACGTGTCAGCTGCAAAATTACGACTCTCACGCAAGAGATTTTGAACAGAACTGACAATAACTGTGGCCTACCTATACCCATTTATGTCCCACATGTTATTCTTGAAGCCTCTATGCAGATCTAAGTTTGCCTACGTGGTCAACCGCGTTATAACAGGGTCAGTATTGCACTCCATGCATTCAGTTTGAGCTGCTGACCGAGGTGAATTCTCTCGCCTTTCCTGGGTATATCAATCAAGGATCAATTAATTGATGTATCAATCAAGAGTTGTCTGCCGATTAGTAGATAATTATGCACTGGTTGCGTTAAGCAAAAATACACCTCAGGGGCCGATTTCCGAAAGAAACTTAAGTGGTAAAACTAAGTTCAGGAACAGTTAAGTTGACTTAAACGATTCCAGAAACAAACTTAAGTCCTCTAGACCCTGCAAAACTTAAGTGATCTCTCAACCTGACTTAAATCAAACTTAGTGAATTCAAGATGGCGCAGATCAAAAGACGCCGGATTAACGCTATGGTGTACACCTAGAAGGAGCCTTCCAGACAGGAGCAATGCTCTGGAAGGCGTCATGAAAAAAAGCGTTATGAAAAAAAAAAAAAAAAAAAAACAAAAAAAGTTATGATTGTAAAACGGGGAAAAAGCACACTTGTTGCGTTATGATTAGGAATGAACGACGCTATACACTCGCATTTTGCGTTTGTGATGCTTTTGTTTTCGATAAAGTTTTGGAAAAATCACAAACAGTTCATAAAAGTCATGTTGTAAGGTACGTTTACCACTGATCAAATGTCTCGCCATGTCTTATACATTCCTTGGCAGATAGCCAAATCCGGTTTACGCTACTTAAGTTAAGTTCAGCAATAATGCGTTTGTGGAATCGACTTAACTTGAAAACTTAACTTAACGCCTGGAGGACTTAACTTAAGTCACAAAGTTAAGTTTCTTTCTGGAATCGGCCCCTGTTTTGCAACACGTTCTGGGGTTTTTAGGAGTTTCTATTTGACAGATGGCATCAACAATAGCTGTTTTAATATAATCTCGGGAAAGCGCTGTGCCATTGAAAAGCATTGAAATCTTTGAGATGGAATACACTATATGTGCGCACTATTTACAATTATGTATATATAGCATTTCTCAACGCGAATACTTTTACCAGATCCTCAAGTAGTCAACTGCATAATTGTCACTCCTGCCTAAGATAATATATTATACAATGTGGTCAAAATCGATTATCTAGATAAACTTGCAGTTCGTTCACTTCGTCCAAATGCAGCACAATCCTCGCAGGATCCTTGGAGCGGTTGTCCTCCCCACAAAGGTTCTGTTTTCTCCTCTGCTGATAGATCAAACGCTGAAGAAAATCTTGTATTCATAACTTGAATAATGAATGAGCTACGATTAATCCCGTTTATAACTTTGGAAGTTCCAATTTCAATGAAAGGTGTTAATTAAAAAAAAAAACTTTAACAAAGCAATCATTATATAAAATAATTATAAAATATAAAAACATAAATAATTCTACAACAAAGCAATGCATATTGTTTTTTTTTTTTTGGGTACATTATTATAATAATTTATTATTATATACATAATGCAGACAATCTAATTTAAAAAAAAAAAAAAAAAATTCTGTAACAAGATGAATCAATTCAGATTCCCGATTCGTAAAACAGAAAAACGTCACCAATAGAAGTAAATTCTGGTTTGAAAAGGGTAAATATATCGCATTTCTAATGCTAAAAGTCATAACGTGTGAGGAAATGATTAGCAGATCCGCGTTTGGTATACCATAATGGCTGACCTAAATATCTCGTAAAAAATTCCATTTACTTTCAAATATTACTTGATTAATCAATTGATGGTATAAAATGCTGTATTTAACAACTCAGATTATCAGTTTGATGCGTTTTAAGTAGTAAAAACTTCTCTGCATCTATACACGACCACACGATGTAATGGGCGATAATCAAGAGCTCTATTTCGCTCTTTCGTCGGACCCTGGCGAGAGTGATCTATGCCATTTGTTTATTTATACGCGTTCATTATGCACGGATTATGCACTCAAATAGACAAATCTGATTGGCTGGTCGACTGACTGAGTGGTGTGTTGCTCTGACGTTCTACAGAATTGACGATGAATTTAATGCAGAAGATGATAGCAATCAGAAGCAAGGATAAATTGCAGATGGCAAACACAATTCATAAGTACATCGATTTCCTTTCAATCGTTTATTTTTCATTATAATATCACAAAATTATAATCCTAGCTGATTTTGAATGGCTTGAGTGTTCGGTCACAAAGATGCTCAGCTCAAATCAGTCCAGCTGACAAATGTTTTCAACTTGCAACGTAGAAATTGATTGTTTTCTCTCAAGCATATTCTTTTGCTTGTAAATGGTGGCGAGATATCGAGAGCGTTGGATCTGCTCCAAATTGATAACAATGTGACTCCTTTGTATCATAGGGTTTCTTCGGACCTTATCGCACAAACACACAGCACATTGATGCAGCCGCTTCACGGTATTATGTTAAGAGGGGCCCCCTCTTACATAAATGAAAAAGTAATTAAAATAATGCTACACCGGCAAGCTGTCCTAATTTGCCTGCTCTTAGTTTAAATACAAACGCAAATTAATACAAATTAATACAAATTATGCTAAACGCATCATATTCTGGAGGCGACGTCCCGCTTCTCCGGTCCGTTCGTGGTTGTGAGGGTTGCAAGACTGGAAATTTCATTGTCGGATGTTTTGCAAACATTCAGAACCTTAAGGAGAGTGCGGCGAAATTCCGTGTTCAGAAGAAGGTACACCATGATATTGACAATAGAGTTGAACTTCGTCATGAGATTTCCGACTATAATAAATATTTCAAAAGCTTTGATTCCCCTGTGCGCGCTATGAAAGATCATTTGATCAAGAAGGAAAGCCGCTTTCAGCATCTGGGTTATGATAAAAATGATGACCAGTCCGATTGTCATGGTCAAGCATTTCGGAGTGTTCATAGTGCTGCGAGCCTCTTTGTCTATCTTCTTTCGGAACTGGTCACTTTTGTGGATGATGGCCATGGTCCACGTATTGGCAAAGGTCATAGTAGAAAGAGGAATTGCAAACCGAAAGAAGAATTCGATGTATCTGCACAGTTTCGAGAAAACTGCATCTTCACCCAATGAAGTGTATTTTGTCGGCATAATATTCAAGAAGGAGATGCCCTCCTCTATAATGGTTAGTCTCAATGGATAATTGAGACCAATTATGATTGATATCAAGCCACTTACAACAGTAATGATCTTTGCTTTGCGTACGGAGCTTAGCTCAGAATGTTTGATGGGAAACCTGAGAGCGAAGCATCGGTCGATGCTGAGTGCCATGGCGATCAGTGATGCAGTGGTCGAGGCTGCTATTTCCACACCGCCCACTGGCCAGTATGTAAGAGCACAGAACCCATACACTCCAGCTGACCAGGTGTAGACACGATCAGCGAGTGCTCGCCATGAGGTGGAGATTCCGATAGAGAGATCGCAGACGGCCAGTCCAACCATGTACACTTCGGCGATGCCAATGCATTTGTAATGGGCCGTGACAATGAGAATAATTATATTACCGAAAATAGCCAACGAGCCAAGTATTAGAGTCACGACGAAGTCAATGTTTACGAGGGTCGCAAGTTGAGCAGCCATCCGTTCCCTTGCTGCTCTCACATCCACACTGGGTTGAACGGGCTCAGAAGTCGCCGATTGAGTTGTCTCAGCAATGTAAGAAGATGTTGTTTCCAACATTTGCAGGGGATGAAAATGAGCAGAGAGGAAAAGTACCGTGTAGAAAGCAGCGAGATTCATCCTCATGTTTGCAATACTTACAAGACCCTATTGCTAGGCAGCTTCGGTTGTTTGCTTTATAGCTGCCTCCTTGATCATTAGCACCAGAGAAGGGAAAACATCTCACAATGTGTTTATTTTTATGTGTGTTCTTAATGCATACAAAGGGTATCAGTATCGCCTGTCACTAAATATCTCAAAAACTCACTCCATGCTGTTTTCTTTAAATAATACTCTTCATGACACAAAACTTTCTTTAGTAATCGATGGAGCAGTCATTGACACCGTTAAAACCACAACCTTCCTCGGAGTAAAAATAGACAACAAACTGACGTTTGCTGAACATCTGATTCAAACTTGTAACAAGGTATCTAAATCGATAGGAATTATATATAAAACATCTAAATTTGTCAACAGAGCTACCTTGATCATGTTATATAACAGTTTAATTCTCCCATACCTGACTTATTGTAATATCATATGGGGAAAGGCAGCCAGCCAACATATAAACCGTTTGTTCCGTCTACAGAAAAAGGCAATTAGAATTATCTCAAATAAACCTCCCCTAACACATTCCCTACCTTTGTTTAAAGAGTGCACGCTTCTGACACTTGAGGATTTGTATATATATTGCACTTCAATATTTACGTTCAAACTAACTAACCACATGCTTCCCAATCCCGTCACTCAAACTTTTCACCTAACCCCTGTTATCCATGGTCAAAATACAAGATCAAGCACAAGTTGT
>KB312037.1:10514-39591 GCA_000328365.1 Capitella teleta | reverse complement strand
GGTGGGTATAGGAGAAAAGCTAAGAACTGGACTGGGCTAGTCCTGCACTGAAATTTTGAAGCAGTTGGTGTTTATTCCATCTCATGGCATGGAGCTGATGACATTGACACCTTTCTTTCATTGATCCATCTCATATTAATGAAATTATAGGCTTCGAGTTGCCACGGACCATGGTGGGTATAGGAGAAAAGCTAAGAACTAGCATGGGCTAGTCCTGCACTGAAATTTTGGAGCAGTTGGTGTTTATTCCATCTCATGACATGGAGCTGATGACATTGACACCTTTCTTTCATTGATCCATCTCATAATTACTCTATCTCTAGTTAAATAAAATCATATGAGAATTGTTTTTTTCTTTTCACCCCTAGTTTTTTATTATTCGATTTATTTCTTTGAAATTATCATGAACTGTTTCTTCAAATGTTAAACTTTTTATTTGCAACCTTTTTGACAAACATTTGGTTGATTAAATCGGTAATTAATGACCATGATCGAAAACGCAAGAGATTTATCCTAAATATCATAACGCATTTTCGGAAAACGCAAGATGGTCATAACGTATGTTCAAAATCGATAGTAGAATAGCCTTTCTCTGACTGGTAAGGAAAAAAATAAAAATAAAAATAAAAATATCACACAAATACAACCCCTCCCCTCCCCTAGAAATCAGTGAGAGACGTGAACAGAATATTTTCGGGGAAAATTAGAGGAAGAAAGAAAAAGGAAACGAACCAAATGAGGAATTAATAATATAAATTTATAATGCGATCAGAGAAGAAATCAGAACGTTTTGCGCATATAAGCATTGTTTGTTATCTCCTTATGATTTACATATATCTTTATTTTCGTTATCTCACTCTATTGACTTATTATTTAATCTCTTGCTCCGAGGACAATCCCGTTATTTTTACAGAGTCCTGATATTAAAGGACTGAAATCATTTGACCTGACCTGACCATTGGCAATGTTTAATGTTATGCATGTATATTATTGACCTGAAACAAAATAATATGCCAATTATGAAAAAAAAAAAAAAAAATATTGCCCGTGTATCAAATCTACTCATTGGTGTACTTTGATAGCAAAACTAACCATCACGAAGCAAGATATATGCTAAATTAGGTTATGACCATATTTGGACATGGTCATATATTGAACTTTCAAGAGACAAGTTTAAACCGGTGGTCGATCTAAGCAGTGAAAGCCTTTTAATCCCAGAGAGGCGTTTTGTTCATGATGTTTATGGTCACCTGGCCTGCCCACAAAGAAAAACGGCGTCGTGTTCTGGGAGAGAGATATTATTGCGAATCGCAGCGACCACGAGGGGGCATCGAACTGTATTGAAGAACAGAATTATTCAAAGTTCTGTTAGATTGGCTATGGATCCTTAAATATAGCACCGTCCTTGTTACTCTTGTTTCACTGACGTCATTCACAATATGACGTCGTTCCCACCCCCACCCCCCTCCAGTCAGTGCTCGGAGTCGAATGCTGATCCAAGCTGCTGGGCAGCTATATTTGGCCTTCAAGCATGACTCATGCAAGGACAGCAAAGAGAACCCGTTTAGCTGTCACAATCCTTCTGACTGAATTGAAATTTCAAAACCCGACATGGTATATAATATATTGTGCTAATCAATTGATGAACAATTGATGAATTATTTCGAAAATCCAAATCCTAAATTGAAAAAAAGTAGCTTTCAAAATTACCAGATTCACACTCGACGAGAAATAATTTGAGAAAACATAGTAAGTTGTTTACGATCGATTCTATCAATATACCAAAGGAAGCAAGGAATTTTTATTCTTCTCAATATGAGGCACTTTATTAGAACCGAACAAATGAAATGAACAGTTTGATGACGTCAGTGCCCCTCGTCCAATGCGTGAGAAGCAGTATCTAGTATTCCTCACCCTCTCCCTCACCCTCATCCTCCACCGAGTCGACTCCGACCTCTTCGTAGTCCTTCTCCAGGGCAGCCAGATCCTCCCTGGCCTCCGAGAACTCTCCCTCCTCCATGCCCTCACCGACATACCAGTGCACGAAGGCTCTCTTGGCGTACATCAGATCGAACTTGTGATCCAGGCGAGCCCAGGCCTCAGCGATGGCGGTGGTGTTGCTCAGCATGCACACGGCACGCTGCACCTTGGCCAGATCTCCACCAGGCACCACGGTTGGGGGCTGGTAGTTGATGCCGACCTTGAATCCAGTTGGGCACCAGTCCACGAACTGAATGGTGCGCTTGGTCTTGATGGTGGCGATGGCAGCGTTGACGTCCTTGGGCACGACGTCTCCTCTGTACAGCATGCAGCAGGCCATGTACTTGCCGTGTCGTGGGTCGCACTTGACCATCTGGTTGGCAGGCTCGAAGCAGGCGTTGGTGATCTCAGCAACGGACAACTGCTCGTGGTAGGCCTTCTCTGCGGAGATGACTGGAGCGTAGGTGGCCAGGGGGAAGTGGATTCGGGGGTAGGGCACCAAGTTGGTCTGGAACTCCGTGAGATCGACGTTCAGGGCTCCATCGAAGCGCAGTGAAGCTGTGATGGAGGAGACGATCTGACCAATCAGACGGTTCAGGTTGGTGTAGGTGGGGCGCTCGATGTCGAGGTTCCTGCGGCAGATGTCGTAGATGGCCTCGTTGTCGACCATGAAGGCGCAGTCAGAGTGCTCCAGAGTGGTGTGGGTGGTCAGGATGGAGTTGTAGGGTTCAACGACCGCAGTGGACACTTGGGGGGCGGGGTAGATGGCGAACTCCAGCTTGGACTTCTTTCCGTAGTCGACGGACAGACGCTCCATGAGCAGAGAAGTGAAGCCAGAACCGGTGCCACCACCAAAGGAATGGAAGATGAGGAATCCCTGAAGACCAGTGCACTGGTCAGCCAGCTTACGGATTCTGTCCAGGACGAGGTCAACCAGTTCCTTGCCGATGGTGTAGTGACCACGGGCGTAATTGTTGGCAGCGTCCTCCTTGCTGGTGATGAGCTGCTCGGGGTGGAACAACTGGCGGTAGGTTCCAGTGCGGACCTCATCTGGAGACGACAACGAGTCATTATGACGTCATGGAAGAGTACGACGAACTCACCGACAACCGTGGGTTCCAGATCGACGAAGACAGCGCGGGGAACGTGTTTGCCAGCGCCGGTCTCACTGAAGAAGGTGTTGAAGGAGTCATCTCCGCCGCCGATGGTCTTATCAGAGGGCATCTGCCCGTCAGGCTGGATGCCGTGCTCTAGGCAGTACAACTCCCAGCAGGCGTTTCCGATCTGGACTCCGGCTTGGCCGACGTGGATAGAGATGCATTCACGCTGGAAAGGAAGCGAAGAGGTCAGCGTATTGCAAAACACAACACCACAGCAGAAAATAAATAGAAATAAAATTGTAATTATTTGAAGCTCTGAACTTACCATGTTGGTTGGATTGAGATGAAATGAGTGAAACTCAAAAGAATCGAAGGGATCACACGACAAGTCGTTGAAAGTCTACAGTGTGGAATGGTCACGACGCCGCTGACCGTCGCCTTTTAAGACTGACCAGTGGTCTCCATGACCACCGGTGGTCACCAGTGGATTTGTGATTACAGATCAATAACACACGCTTTTGTCACAATCCCCACGTAGGCCGTATTGATCAGACGTCGGCAATTTTGGAATGACGTAAGCGTCGTCGTGGTTGCCATGAACGCCGGCGACAAGTAGAGGCAGGAAGACGATTCATTCCGAATTTATATTATTTTGCTGTTGCCACAAACAGAATGACCAATAAAAGATCAATAGGGCGCGGTAGGCTCACTTCACGACACCAGAATTTCTTCTTATTTAAAATTCTCGAGTACACTGAAGGTGTGTCGTTAATTGCTGATGGGTTGATGTGCTCTCATTGATCGATCAGCAACTGAGCGTTTAGGAGGTAAAAGATAAGGTTGTTCCATTTTTGCTTAAATAGGGTTTGGTAAAATTGACATGTAGTACCACTGAGTGACCAATTATGACCACGTGACCACATTGCGTAATGATGGGAAACAAGAAGAACGTTCTGGACGCCAAACGAAATAATTTATTATTAATCTTTGGTTTGTGAGGTAAATGCCAAAATGGCTGCACTGTTCAAGCGCTAAAGCATTCTGTGTCAGCTATAGTATTTTATACTGAGCAACAAAAGAAACTGTACATATTTTCAATAGCCCGCCATATAGTGTAGTGCAAACTAAATTACGCTGATATGTGATTAGTGGGTGTGTTGGGAATCCATTCTATATTAATTATTCGGAAGTTGAAGTTTCTGGCGGTCACGTGGAATTAACAATGATGTTTAATGTAGGGTAGGGGTCAAAAGGCAAAATCACACTTAAGATGGAATGATTATTTTGTCAACACTATGGAGTGTGGGCCCTCATTGGTCAATACAGGCCATGCACCTTCGGCGCATGCTGCGGATAAGAATTCGGATCCTGCCCTGGGCAAGTGCCGCCCATTCTTCCAGAGGTCCACCGCAAGTACAGCCGCACCCAACAGAGGCGCTTCAATGGGGATACATGTGGAACTCAAAATGGTGTCGGGTGGAGTCTCGCGTTTCTAAGTCATCGTCGAACTGTTTGTCCACTTATTGGGGGTCCGTGGGATTCAACGATAGTGTCTGCGGTCCGATAGATGGACGGAAACGGTGACTCAACAGGATTGCAAGATCCTGCCTCCTGGTCGTAACCTGAGGTCTCCCAGATCTGGGTCGATCTTCCACTGTCCCATTAGGGGTGAAGCGTAGACGGAGGGTGAGCAGTGTAGCCCTGGTACAGCTAAAAAGCGCGAAACATGTTGTACAGGCACGGCAGCCTGAATTATCCCTATAGCGCAAACTCTTTCCAACGAGCGTAGAGGGAGCATTGAGAAGCAGCTGGCAAACGACTCGAGAACCGTCAAAGAAAGAATGACTAATCTTTTAATAATTTCCATGCTTGACTTTTGGGAGATATCGGAGATGAACAGCCTTCTTTGTTCACTTCTAGTGTCATTCAACCAAGCACTATTTTCTGGTTTTTTTTTTTTTTTTTGTTTGTTTTTTTTTTTTGAATTCATTTAGTGGCCATTCAGAACACACGCAACTGATTATGAAAAGTTTAATTTTTTTCGCCCATAATACAAATTATACAACAAATATAAAAGTGTAAAGTTTCTTTTGTTGCTTAGTATGCGTAGCAGGTAACCAGATACATTATCTGAACAATTATCTGCTTAATTCTACAAAAAAATCGAGCAATGACATCCTCTGTGGCCAAAGACGCTGATCAAGCATGACGTCATTGACCTGCAATGACCCTCATTATGCAAACCTGGGGAGCATTCAGATATTTAACATAATTGAAAAGATGACCCCAACATATTACGCAAAAAAAGTAAAATATTATCGATGCATCTGAAAAGGAAGCATAGTTATAGTGATATACTAGTACACCGGATTCCACGAATATAATTGATTAATTGAGAATAACTTCACATAGTTCTGTGACTATCAGTGGCAATTATAGACATTATTGATCACCAAGAGTTCACGAATCATGAAGCACAATCATGAAGTAGGCTAAGTCCCCTCTGCCTAAAGCAAAGTACACAAAATAACCAATGACATCATCATAAAATCAAAGAGAAAATCAATTAAATATTAATTATACACCAACAACATTATCTTTATGGATACATAATATGCGCAACATAGATGAGAAATGAGGGCTAGGTTGCACCGTCCAACCGTTGACTTCCTCCCTCCCTCCCAACCACCGTATGACATCAGTCAATTAAGTGCTCCAAGTTGAAAGAATGCAAGAAAAAAAAATGTTGTTTACAATTGTATGTTGGTTTAAAGGAAGTTGATTGATAGCTTTTATATAGCAACACTACGTAAGCAGCTCTGGATTATATTGTTGTTGATTGTGTGACGCTTCGTTCCATTACATATTCATGCATTAATTATCAACATATTAATGTATCTTATTGTGGAATGGTTCTTCTGAATCTGCCCTATACAAATGTTGCTTCCCCTGCAGCCTCCCCCCCCTCACCCACGTCTCATTGATTCTGCGCAGTGCTTTAGTCGTCAGTTGTCCAAAACATCACTGAGCGGTCGCGTTGTTTTGGAGCCTCACATCGCATTCGCTGATTGTGCTCAGTGCTCGGAATAATCGTCTTCGGAGTTACGTCATCATGATTCCTTTAAACGCACAAGTAATTCACGTCGTACTGTGGCTCTCGGCGATGACGTCATCAAGCGAGGATTACGCAGCTGATGCAGGTGATTTAAAGTTTATTATTTAATAAAACATCTCAAGGGATTATTTTATCATTCGGTTCAGTTCGTCACATGTTGAATATAATTATGATTTGCTTTAATATGATAGTGCGTAGTGAATAGTGAGTGTGGCATATCGTGAATGAGAAACGAGCTCACCAGAAAAGTGCAGTTTTCCTGGGAGGCACTTCAAAGTGGAAAAAAATCCGTCCCCATTAAGATAAAAACAAAAGGTGCAAAGCTATTCAACTGTTGCTTCCCGTTTCAGCCACGCACTTGAATCCAAAGCGACCCGCATGCATTTGCATGCTTTAATCAGCGAACATAATACACATCTAGGTCTGTATTTTTTTTTTTATGGCCCGTGTCATCAAGGGCAGGCCTACAGAAAAAGACAATTAACCTTGTCATTCCTTTCGTGCCTGGTTCCCGTGTTGGTTACACGCGGGTCGAATCTCATTGCGAGTTTGGAAGAAAAAAACAAAGTACGTGAAAAATAAAAAGTATTTTAATCAAATCTGCGTGTAATTTTGGGATAATTCGTCCTTGATCTGACAGCAAGGAATTCTACACATCAAGCTAATGCTCGGGATCAGAGATGAAAGTCCACATAAACAGTAATTACATAAGGCATTCCACAACTCCAGTGTATTCGAGCTGCGTGATGTAGATATCGTATTTCCAAACAAATCGAAGGAGCGAGTGTTTATTCCATAATTACCAGAAGCGCACATTACTGTTATTAAAGGGAAAAAGAACTAGAAATGGAATGATATTCCACTGACTAAATTCACTAAAAACACCAATCGATATATTTCCCTGCCCGGAATACCAAAAAGGGATTTACACAGACATCGAGAACATTCGAATGTCTGGCATCGCAAAGGAAGCCCGTATGGGTTACTGGCAGACGCAAGCCACAGCAGAAAACATTCTGTCGGCGAATATAGGCGAAGGTTCTGCGATGCTATTAAATGGTCTCCAGACGATAATAGGGTCATTATTTCCATTCCTGAAAACCCTTCAACAATTTAACCAGCAGTTTAATTAGCATAAAGAGAGGTTGATGCATGCATTTCCAAGCAAACCAGCAATTAATCTCCTGTGACGTCACCCCTGAAGGATTGCTCCAGGTCCTCAATAATTATGAGGGTAAATTGCTGGGTGCCTAAAATAAATGTGACGTCATCGGTGTTTACTAAGCATCCAATTATAACAACATGTCCAGACCTCGTTCCTTTCAGCATAGATCTAAAAACAAGATGCGAGAATCTTATGTGCCATAAAACATATGAAATCATGGAGACTCAGAGGTGTAAACCACTGGATTAACCTTTAATAAATATGCAACGAGAAATTCTGTGCCAGTCAGAAACGTCAAGCAAGTGAGACCGATGAATTATTTGCATCTATTGTTCACCCCATTTGATTGAACTGAAGCGCAACTACAGAGAACCATGGAAATGTGTGCCATCCACAATATTATGAACAATGGTTATCCGATCACTTTTTTGCGCGCCAAAATAGGACGCGGGTCCCTTGAGGACCGACGTCGTCGCCGCTTCGGCGGGAAAGATGTTCGCCCGGGCGAGATGGAACAAACACGGGAGACTCAGCCCGGCACTGAATCAACTCAATCAAGCCGAGACTGACATATGAAAGAATGGGAGTGTTGTTATCATAGAGCCAGTGTGTTCCCACACAAGGGCACGAGTCCCGCATTGAGTTCTGTCTGCGAAGATTTGGCAAGAGAATTTTATTCACTCTCTGTTTAAGTCGGTTTCGTCCTCTCTCGTCCTGTTTTCTTCTTTCGATCCAACGACGGCCAAATGTATAGGTTCAACTTACGAATAATGATGTACGTGAGGCTTTCAGTCACGATCATTGGCAGCTAGATATGAATAAATTAAAGGTCTCGTCAAAAGTATGCAAAGAATTCATGGGTGAGTTAAGGGCACGCGTGGGTTGTAGATGAAGTGAATTCATAGCTGCCAATGTTTACTCCAGGCATGTATATAGTGGTGGGGGAGGGGGACTAACTGCTGAATGATCTGATCGGAAGTCAATGACTGTAATAATTGTTATGCAATAGTTATTATGTAAACGTACAAAAATAATGGGGTTAACAAAAGCGAGAAATATGGCAACTTATCGCCCCATCATGTCCGAATCCCGAAGTCAGTGCAGCCCGCGATTACCGGACGTTATGATTAATGTGAATGACTCGGCAACCACAAAGGGAGCATTCTTGCATCTTATGGCACAATTGCATAACAAGGTCTATAAACATGAGGATAGCGAGCGTTGTAACCACGCATTCGACCGCTACATCACAGCGTGGCGTTGCATCTACGAGCTCACCCTATACCACACACGGCTACAATAATAATAATAAACACGTGGCTCAGTGTTCTATCCAATTCACTTGCTTCACTGTGATGTTTTGCAGTGACCACCGGTCCAGCGTTGTTCGAGGGCGATATCAGACTGACCATCGACGATTATGACATCCTGCATGAACTCTCCTCATCGGATCAACGCAGAGGTCAAGGAGATTTCACTGGCGATGACCTCGAAGGAAAGGTGACCATTGCGCAATAAATTCTTCATCAATATTCAATTATTAATAATCATAATTGACCTTCCAGGGAAGGCCTCGGAACAGGCGAGCGGTGACAGCCTTCAAAGACCGAATTTGGCCGAATGCTACGATACCTTACGTAATCGGTGATCGTGTTGCAGGTAGAGACATCCGAACCAACCATCCAGTGGATATCCTTCATTTTTATATCTTTCATATTCCCAGGTTTTGTGTCTGATAACATCAGAAAAGCCATGGACCACTGGGAAAAACATACATGCATCCGCTTCACCAACAGAAGTGAGTTTGACCAAGATTACATCAACTTCGACCCTGGATTATGCGGGTGGGTCGGTTGTGCTGAGGCCCCTGGATAAGACAACCCTTGATTCCCAGGTGTTGCTCCTTCGTTGGACGCAAGGGTGGACGGCAGGAGGTCACGCTGAGTGCACATTGCGCGGCGTACGGGGTGGTCATCCATGAGTTAGGTCACGTGATCGGATTCTGGCATGAACACAGCCGGTGGGAATCCATGCTGCACTGAAAAATGTAATTGATTTGTTGGTTTCGTTTTAATTCCCAGGCCGGATAGAGATAAGTATATAAAGATTGTAGAACATAATATTATCCCCGAGAAAATGGACAACTTCGATATCAAATCAGCCGGAGAGATTGATTCTCTTGGTCAACCATACGATTACTACTCGATTATGCACTACCGAAGGGTGGGTTTGCATCCCTTTGTTCTTCTCTCTTAGTTTTGCAAACTGTTCTGTTTTTAGAAAACTTTTAGCAGGTTGGGTAAAATCACAATGGAACCACGTGAACGTGGAGTTCAAATAGGTCAGAGAGACGCCCTGAGCCCTGGGGACAGGATGCAAGCGAATCTCTTGTACAACTGTCCAAGTAGGATGCAAGAGCTGAAAGTTCTTCACCCATGACACACATTTCAGAACCAGAATGCGGCGAGGAGATCATCGGAGGCTCAGGAAACATCAGTTCACCTAACTACCCGGTCAAGTACTACAGAGACCACACCTGTATTTGGGTCATGCACGTACGTCCAGGTAGGCTCAGGTTGGCTGATTGCCTCCCTTCTATCATGCGATTCGAACAGAGGAAGAAATCACCGTGGAGTTTGTTGATGTGGCGATAGAATCCTCCGCCAATTGCTCCTACGATTACTTGGAAATAAGAGAAGGCGTGGATGCTACGGGGCTTCTGATTGGTCGCTTGTGCGGAGAAGGAAAAGGGGGTCAACTGAAATCGACCAAAAGTATTTGGATGAAATTCGTCAGTGATAAATCGGTCGCCAGTCGAGGATTCATGGCGATGTACTCGAAGGAAGGCGAGTACTTTGCAAGATTAAATTCATCTCGCTAAATATTCCTGCTGTTTCTTTTGGGGGGATTTCAGGCGAACCTTCCTATTTGTCTGGATCAGGAGAGGTGTCTTCTTCATCTGGATCAATGCCATCAGGTGGTTCTGAGGATTACATCATGGAGCCCCTGGATCAGCCAAGCACGCAATTCCTGGCGAGTAAGTCGCCAATCTGCTGACATTTACCAGTTGAATAACATCACTCCATGACCAGAATGCACAAAGCAAGTAACAGACAGGAAAGGCGAAATAACAAGTCCGCTGTTGCTGGCGCAGTACAACGGTGACCCCATCGACTGCTCATGGACCATTGCTGGAGGTAACTGAAAGCGTTGATGTGCTTTGCTCTGTGATGATGTTCCTGCAGGGTCTTCGGCAATTCGCGTGCATCTGGCAATCAGAGTGACCAGTCTGAAGGATTCGCCAGAGGTGTGCGTGGGTGACATCTACCAGATGGTGAAGCAGTCGGTGAGGCACAAAAACCTCAAGGTTCCCCACAGGCAGGAAGAGAACGACGCCTTAAAGGCTGAAGAACACAGTGGGTCTGATCTGGAGGAAGACGGGGAGGAGCAGGATGTCATCCAGATGTATGAGGTGGAGAAATTCCTCCCAGTTCGCTACAACTGCCAACAGACAAAACAGTTGACCTTGGATACCCAGAAGGTCATGATTCAGTGGTCGTCGGATATCAACCGTCCTTTCGTTCTTGATTACGTCATCGGTAAGTGTGATGACGTCATTGATTGACTTTTGACTTCTAAGCCTGTCTTCAGCTAGATTACGATGAATGTGCGATGGGAAGCGCTGCGTGTGAGCACGTCTGCCACAACACCCTGCAAGGTTACTCCTGCTCATGCCGCAGAGGCTACTCACCCCATCCGCTCTTCCTCTACAGATGCATCGCAAAGAAAGCACAATTTGCTGGTACGACCCTTGATCTTTTGACCCCTGACCCCTGTTTCTTCCTCAGACAAATGCAACAGCAGCATGACCTCGGAGAGAGGAAGGTTGCGAGCCAGCACCGAACCGATCGAGGACTGCGAGTGGAACATCCAGCCTCCAAAGGGTCTGAGGATGTTCCTCAACTTCGATAAGTTCGACATTCCCTCGCAGATCGTTAACAATACATGTACAGAGAACTACGTTGAGATATTCACCGGCAGCAGCATGGTATGTCCAACATCCGCCGACGAACGTCCTCATTTGTATGACGTCATCTGCAGAATTCCAGGGGTCGATTCTGTGGTGCCCTGGAACCGGAAGCGATCTCCACGTCATCTGGCCTCATAGTGATCCGTGCTCACACCGACACCACTTCCGTTCTCACGATGCCATACTTCACCGCGTCCTATACAACATTCAAGAACGACCAAGATGGAGGTCAGTGGTGCTTTAACTCGGCGGTATCCGAACCGAAAGGCTCCGATACGGTTCGGTCTCAATGGCTCCCAGGGCGAAACCTTAAAATGGCCAGTGCTCCGGATCTAGAAGACTGAGCGTTATGATTCTGGTGTCTGAAGAAGCATACATCAATATTACGATTAATTTAACATTTGTTTCAACTTCATTAACGCGATATCCATGAGGTGGTGGAACGAAGTAATTAATACTGCCGTTCTTGAGCAGTTTTTTTATTTCTCACGATTTCAATCTGCAACCTGCAGACCCCATGCATATTGAATGGGGAAATTCGTTATATTTCTCACTCGCGAGAGTGTTCTATAGTCAGAGCACTGGTCACTTTAAGATTTCGCCCAGGGAGCCAATGAGACCCTTATGTAACCGAGGATTCAGGAAGATCGTCAGTTACATCCAGTGGGACTAGTGTTTATCAGTGGCATTGATGAAAAACATCTACTCTTTATTCCAGCCATAATGAGCCACAATCCCTGAGTTAGTTGCGCAGAAAATAAATAAGCGATCATAACGTTGCTAGATGAGTTGACAGCGTTTGTGTATCAAGGGGTTCGTAGTTAATCACCCGGAGGTTTCTGAGAACTAAACACCATCATCACCATGGAGACGCTATAATCACCATGGAGACCCTTTGATGTCTGCTGACGTCACGGTCGAAGCCAAAAGCAAAGGCTTCATCAGACCTCCGCAATCAGACTCATTCGCAACCTACTTTTAACATCGAGGGCTCAGTTGTCATATCATTCATTTGATTCTAATTCATTAATTATCTGCTTGTCAAAACCATTCCTTCGGGGCGAATACAATAATCTCTTCTTATGACATAGCTGAGCTGGATAGCTCAACGATAATCTTTCTAATTCATTCCTCAAAGAAGAAGCTTCTATTGTGAAATTTCACACCTGAAAATCTGATGAATTTCCGCCGGATGTGGATGTTTTTCGCTTCTATGGTTCCATGCGCGTATAACCGGAAGTGCGTCATTTTATGGATTTCATGCAACACGTCATTCAATCTTTGCTTTTCCAGCTAAACGCATCACGTGAGATCGCAGGGTTCTTTGAAAGGTTACTTTAGTCCACGTATGTTTCTTTTATTACGAACTCTGTGATTCTCCACGATGAGATGAGATTGAACCACATGACGCTGAAATTGCACGAGTTCACTGACCGTGGCTCTGTTTGCTTCCAGAGTGTTCATTTCGTATGCGTGCCAATGGACACGTGAGCAGTCCCCTGTATCCCCAACCCTATCCGCCTCACGCTAACTGTGTGTGGCGAGTGTCAGCGCCCAAGAACAGCTTCATTCGGGTTCACATTGAAGACGTCGACATCGAAACGACGAAAGGCTGCGATTTCGACTACGTGGAATTCCGAGAAGGTCGACATCGCACTTCGCCGCTGCTCGCGAAGCTCTGTGGCAACCGGACCCCACAAGACATCGACTCTAAAGGTATGGCACCTTATAATTAATATATGCGTTCATGACGTCACGGATTTCAGGTCGTCATTTGTGGGTGAACTTCTTATCAGATAAGGACGGATCAGGCCGAGGGTTCAGAGCGACGTTCTCGTCTGTGCAGAGAGCCAACAGAACAGCCACAGAAAACGAAACTGAAAGCAAAGAAATCGAAACCGAAACTATTGAAAATGTGACCACCAGCAAACTGGAATCTGAGAGTTTCGAAATTTCCTCTACGCAAAGTATTCTTTCGGACTCCCCGCCGTGAGAAAGGAACAATTTCGTGATTAATATTACGTACGTTTTTTTTTGTAAAGATGTTTTTTTTTTCTTCAACTATTTATATATAAGTTTAAATGGTATACGTCTGCATGTGTGTATAGATAATAGTTTATTCTGTAGATGGATGTAAAAGTATCTCTTTCCTATTCTATCTTTGATAAATCATGTCATCTCTATTTTTACCGTTTTTTGGTAAAGGGTAAGAAACAAGAGTTTCTTTACCGCCATACTTTATTAAACCACGCACATGCGTCAAATTGCCGTTATGTAATTCGTGGTTTTTCACTTCCCTATTAACAGAAACGAAAACTCACCCAAATGCGACACCCGATAATTATGTAATGGTCAAAATCTTAATGACCAATTCGCTTTATTGACCCCTTAGCGGCACAAGTCGCCGTCTGAATAATCTAATATTCATATGTGAATCATTATAATTATATGCAAATAATTATGCATTTTATAAATATTATTAACATCGTATGTATTCAGACGACGGCATTCTGATCGCAATGTATCGCATAATGGGATCTCGAAGTGAGCCGGCGGGTGTGCTCGCACTGTGCCTACCAAACACCTCATGCACCAAGACAGTCAGCTCGAGTCGATCTGGCTTGTTAAGGAAGTCGCTGGCATCACCGCCTGGCGGATGACGTCCAGGGTTTCGTGGTTGCATTATGACTGTTTCTATTCGCAAGCGAATCCAAGATCAGCGTCGACGGTACTGCTTTGTGACTCGAATGCTGGAAGCTAGGTGGCGCCTGTGTTACGAGGAAATGATTGACAGGTAGAGATCCCGACTCTCTTGGTTTATTGGTATAAGATCATTGTTCGTATTACATAACTTGGTAAAATGATATTGTCACCTGTTATCGTGTTGTCAATGAGTTACTAAGAGTTAGGTTTCTTATAATTATGGAAGTTACGTAATGAGGAAATGCCTAATCACATGGTAGTAGACGGCTGTGGTAATTAATCCATTCCGAAGCATCTCAGAAACTCAATAAGAATAATATATACCTTCAACTCGAGACTGGACGAGATTTGACACGGCTGGTCACTTTCTTAAATAACTGGTCAGTCTACCTTGTATCAACCACCGACCGTAGGGTGAGCAGGTTTTTACACATTTGCCTTAATTTCCCCTCATTTTCCAGTTGGGAAGTATGTATAATTTCTCACATTCAATGTCACAATTTTTTTTATAATATTTTTATATATATTCCGGTTTAACACTTGAATCAAATGGATATTATAAATTTTAAAATGCATAATTAAAAAAAGTCAAGAGCCCTTCATCTCGTATACACTGCGCGCGTACGTCCTCACATCACAAGAAATACGGTTCAATTCCGCCATTTGCATTTTTCGGGCCATTTGACAGCAAGTCGATGTGTTCGTCATCCAACCTGGTCACGCCAGCCACCGCGTGTTCGCTTGCGAAATGTTCGCCTGCGAATGTCTTAATGCCGTAGTTTTGAGCTTTGTTCAACCAGACGTAGGCTTGCACCAGGAGCATTCCCACACACAGCCAAGCCAACAGAAACGACCACCCGAATCGCTGAGTCCTCGAGGCGTCGATGACTCGTTTGTAGGGCAAGTGGATGCCCTGCATGAACTCATGCCTGTGGATCAGGTGGCATTTGGCGTGGAAGACAGCGATACATAGGATAAGCAGCACGGCTGAGGGATCAACAGAGGTCAGTGAGTGCATCGGATGATTCGTTAGTCTATACCTGAGCCAACCGCGCCAGCAGACGCCAGGATCAGTCCGGACTTGTCGTGCATCAGACAGCCGAAGCAGCCCCCTGCCACGCTCAGGGTGGCGGAGAGCACGCTGGCGATCCCGAGCACAAACGCACTCCGTTCCAGATCTGCTCAGAGCGAAATAACATTATGACGTGCAATGGGTTGCCATGACAACTCTTACGAATGACAGCTGATAGCTCAAGGGTCAGGTAGTCGTAAGGGGGTCTTCTATTGAGGATGAAATTGAAGCAGCGATGTGGACGTCGTTTGATCAGACCCAGTCGAACTCGAACGCCAACTGCAGAGAAAGCAAGAGGTTTAATGATAACTGTGATCCTGTTTAAAAGCTGGTTGTCAAATTGAAGAAGAGAAATAGAACAAATCCAGGTTAGATTAACAGTCTTACAATCAGCACATTTCCATGTGTTTGTTTGAACAGCCTTACAATATGTTTAGTGAGTACAATTGCATTCACCCTCCTGATATGGTGCTTAGTTTCTAATTGTACTCGTTTCAATAGAGTGCTCTGGTCTGAGTACACTGTACGTGTTATGATTCGAACACCCCATTCTACCTTAGCCACATGCACATGCACGGAATTGACGAGTGCGCTACTACTATAGACGGCGTGTCTTACCCCCTCCTGTCGGGTGAATGAGCCCGGAAGAGACGCTTTCCTGAAACTGGAACGCGGGATCATCGACCAAACTTCATAAGAGGCAGGACTCTTCAATTCCGAGCTCAATACACCCAACCCAATAGGGGCCTACATGTTCAGTACGGTCGCACCGAGAAGTCTCTTTAGGATTCTGGATGCACATACGCTTGAACTGCATCGCGGGGTGGTATTAGAGGTGATCTAATGCCGCGCGCGTCTATCAAGCTTGGATTCCGGTTGATCCGAATGCTCTAACAATACGCCATGTCCACACCCGTTTGCATGTACATGTTAATTAATAATTCTCCCTAAACTCAACTGATATGCCATCAATTATTGCAGAATGAAATTGCTCAAATGGCACAACTATATTCGGAATCCAGATGCATGAATTTTATGTACAAATTATTGCGTAATTAGCTTAAGACCTTTCTTTAATACTGTGCATGAATTCTGCTGACCAATTTATTCAAGATCGTACTTGCTTGGCAGTCACCAATGTCGATTCTATGTATTATGCTGATCAATGTGATCCCACACCGCGCGTCATGACTTCAGGCGTTTAACGATGTTCCTCATTCCTAGAAATTCCTAGAAATTCCTAGAAATTCCTAGAAATTGTCAAGCTGACTTGAAACGTCATAGAATAATTTTGGTTGCAAAATCTTGAGAATGTATACAGTCGGAATAACAAGAGTTTCCGGTGAAATATATGACCTTTACGTCCTGAAAAGGCAATCACAGGCAGATAAATAGTTCTACCCAATTCCAGTCATTCCCAGAGTAGCAGAAACTGATGACTTGGGCGTCAGTTTTAGTCCGATATTTCAGAAGTCCGCAATAAACATGAATGAATATCAATGAATTACAGATTAACTGTCATGACGGTACCTATATGTTATTGTTCAACAATCGTGGCTATTATGCAAGAGATTTGTCCATTTCAAATACGCGAAATGACTGCATGACAATAGTTACCTCCGAGATCGTCACAATCCCTGAACAGATTTCCATGTTGGAAGTACAGAACCGTGTCTTCTCTGTACTCTCGTTTCTCCTCAACCAGAGTCCCAACCGTGACGTCACCAAAGTTCTCGACAAGAGAGACATTCCTCCTAACGAAGATCTTACGAACCAACGAAGGAGGCTGGTCGAAGAGCTCCTCGACGTAGCTGCTCGGCAGATCGCCCGAGCGAGCCGCGGGTTCCCAGAAATAGTTGATGACAAAGTGGGACGTCGTGGTCGAAGGGTGATACCGCTGTGTCGTGTTACTCGGAGTGATCTGCTTCCTGATGTCAGCGTACTGGAATCCACGGTACTCCCAGTAGTCCGTTGCTATGGAAACAACCAGCAGGACCCAGACGTTCATAGCGAAGATGATGGTACTGTAGCTGCACACCCGATCCAGCGACATATTAGAGTGAGAAGCGGCGACTGGCGCGCATTATCATGCATATTTCAGACGTTGGCTTTGTCTCCTTTCAACGACACGAAGCGGCTTATTCCAATCATGCATTGACATTCATGGTATTTCCTCGCAATTAACGTCGAATTGAGCAGAACGTACGAGCACGTTGTTTTTTTTTTTTTTTACCAACAGGCTGCATATATTATTTGCAATCGCATGATATGAGGGTCATGTGCATATCATTTGCATATCATTTGCATCTGTGCTATATTCATGTAACATATGCGTTGCTGGTGTATTTCAGTGCATAATTGACGCAACGGTGGTGTTTAACTGATACGCAGACCAGTGGCATGTGTGTGTATCTGTTCATGTGATTAACAATGCTTATTGCGTAGAGTGTTCATTGCTGGTGTTGCACATTGCAGGCGCGCACTGTACGTGATGATATTAACAGAATCTGTTGGTCGCAAACAAAATGAATTTATAATGCGCTGAATGAGACAGCCGGCGATTACGTAATATCTCCTGTTTGGGTCGTAAACTCACACTGCATAGGGTCACACGCAAGGAAGATCGAACATGTTGTGATCGATATGGACACTTTGATTGAACACTATAAGGATGAAAGCAATTAACTGCAATAATATATTCAGTTGTAAAGCGTAAAATGTAGATTATAAAATAGGTTTCTATGCTCTGTAACATCAAAGTATTTATTATTTTTAATGTTGTGAACTGGAGAGCAAAGAACGTTTAACTAGAATAAACTGGATTCGTTCCTCCACTGGACATCCAACCGCCTATCGATGCAGTCACAATTGCAGTTCTTAGCATCATTCGTGTGCAACGGAAAACCGCTGTAATTGTCTGAACCACTGTCGCTCCGCATCCAAGTTATGTCATCCTCTTTAGCATCAGGTCCTTTGGCACTCGATCAAATGCTTTGGAGAAATCGACGAACACAACGCAGATCTTCTTCCGCGTGTGACGTGCACAGTCGATAAGCAGCCGTAACGTCAACAAGTGTTCAAACTTCAATACATCGTCTTCCTTTCTGTGACCCTGCTTGTTCTCTTTCAGGTTAAAAAACATAATGCACGGCGATTGTTGAGCTCAATGTCGTGTACTTTTGCAAGCGAGTCCATCAGCGATATCCCACGATAGTTATTGCAGAGCTGCTCGTTGCCCTTTTTATGAAGAGAATCACGAGTTTGGTAACGAGTTTGAGTAAGCATGGGTAGCCAGAAATTGTGAGAATATTGATGCTGTGAAAACGATCCAGTTGACAGGCAGCACCTTAGGAGACCTGGTGGAATTCCCGATGGCACAACACCTTTGTTCTAAGGGAGCGCAGTGTTTCATCCACTTATTGCGGTTGAACAGGATTTCATATTTCGAAATTCAATTTGATATACTGTATATACCTATGTTAAAACGGTAAGCCTACCTTTCAAAGGCTTTGGCTTAATCAAGGTAATTAATTAACCAAAGGGATCTTGTACGATTTTGAGTATGTTAATAAGGGGGTCATTCCGCATGTATTCCACTCAGGTTAAATTCTGTTGCAATTTCATCCGGACCACTATATTGACTCGTCGTGGATTAACATTGTTCAACTGCGTCCTGTGCACGTCGTGAGTTCACGGGAAATTTAATTATCACCTTTTGTGTTTTCTTTGAACTTGTTTTCGCTATAATTCTGAGTTCCGCTGAGTCGTTCATTGTTCTGATCTCGACCACGGAGCAAACATGCTTTACATCCAAATGGCGTTCATTCTGGCGCTCATGGCGTTTGGTGAGTTGTTCTAATTAATTAATTAATTATTAATTATTTATTATTTATTATTCGGACGGTGACTTTTATTGTGATTTTGATAAATTCGATGAGGTTTCATCTTTGAATTTCACCAAACTCAAATATGAACGGAAAATGATGTTCCGGTTTTCAATGCCATCAAAAGTTTTATGTTTGTGTTTCAATCCGACGCATCTGAGCAAGGGGGTTCAATGAAATTTTCATGAAAATTTTCATTTCATGGAAATGTGTTTACCTACCTCAGGTTTAACCGTGTCTAATGACTTAGTATGACAAGTAGCTCAGCTTAACAATAAACAAGACGTAAAATATGGAATTTGAGAATTTAAAAAATACATGAAGACTATAACAACTGCATTTCGATTCCTTTTTATGCATTTTCGCGACACAGGAATTCCACAATTAATTAATAATTCCATAAAAATATCGGCACCATCGGGCGGTAATCATAACGCACTTCAGTTACCATGACAACAGTAGAACTAAAGGCCTTCGCTTCGAGATTTCAAAAGAAATACACAAAATAATAATACAAAATAAAAATCCAATTTCATTATCTTTTGTCTCTATATTCTCAATTTGTTGCCCATTGTTGTTTTGTTAATAATAAGAACATAATTATGTGCGCTAATTTTGGCAGTTTTCATCTTTATAAAATTGCAATGGACATAAATTGATAATGATATTCAAATTAATTCAAATAAAACCTCCATTGTACTTATAACAATAGTTACGTCATCACTTCTTTTCCTTGCTCTTCAGCGGCCAGTGGCCTCCTGGGAAACTCAACAACGATCGTCATAATTCTCACAGACACGAGCCTTCGATGTCGCCCTCAAGCCTTCCTGCTCGTCAATTTCGCTATTTTGGATTTCATCAACATCTCAGTCGAATCCTGCATCAGGATCAGCCAATTCTTCGAGGTGGAAATCGCTGTGAGCACAAAGCAACTGTCGACATGGACATTTGGATATCTGCTGGCTTCATTCTTCCTTCTTGCTTGTCTCGCCTATTATCGATACATCGTGGTTTGCAAACAACAATGTCGTGAGTTAAACTGGTTGATTAATAAATTATATTATTCTCAATCTTTCTGTGTGTGGATGCATAGGAGCTCTGAAGAGGTTGCGCACCTTCGAAGGGCTCTCTCTGTCGATGGTCACGTGGTCGCTCGTCTTGTCGGTGACAGCGTGGGCGAGCATCAGGAAGGACTCACTTAGTCACGTGATTTGCCAAAACGAGACCAACTTGGAGCCTTTGGGTTCAGTGAACGGTGTAGTTATGGACGGCATGGTTCTATTTCTGTGCTCAATCGCATCCACCTGCATCATTGCCCTTCAAGTCAAGGTCATCACCCCCCCCTCCCCAAATCGAATCTTTTAATTATCCTGCAATTACAGATATTCGTACAACTTCGAAAAATGCGTTTCTGCACGGATCCCGCGAAGGCGTTTCATATCAATGCGTTGACAAGCAAGCGGGTTCATCGCGAGAGGATCGTCTGCCAGGTGGGAACCTCATCTGCTCTTGAAGCTGCTAATGTTTGTTACGTCAGATGTTTCTGTCCATCACGGCACTGAAGATGACCGCCACGTGGCCTCTCGTAGTCCAGGTCGTACAGGTGTATCTCCAGACCCCTTCGTCCGTCATCACCTGCAGCATCGCCTCCACGACCAACGTTTTATCGTGTTGCTGCATTCCGCTCATCTACGTCGCTTGCAGCTCTCGATTCCGCGCAGCGTGTAAGCGCATGCTATCGAAATTGCGACACATCCAATGTCGATGTTGTCTGGTTCAAGTGACGCCCGAAAGAGAGGCCAACAGGTGAGATCTGAGTGTTCATTTCGTCTTTCATGTCATCCCCGCGTCTTGCAGGAAGCAATCAGAGGTGTTTTGCGGACATCCCATTGAGCTGGTGAATGTCCAAGCACTGCGTGACCTCCCTGTGAACGAATCACAGCGCCGTATTTCAACTTACGATGGACAGGCTTTCTTCGTCATCAATCTCCAGCACCCTGATGAAATGAACAAAACGCAAGCATGGACGAAGAGGTCAAGCAACTCTGACACGCCCTCCTCGCGCCTCTCGCTGCCTTCCGTCGAACTACCTTAACCGGAAATAGAATTAATTAACCGGTAGTAGGGTGACTCAGAAACGGACTTGCTGTTTCATAAGTTGTGAGTGACGTCACTGGAAGATCGAAATTTACATATGGAAATCCACGTGATGCAAGTATACATGCATTAGTACGGATGGTGACGTCACTACCTAATCCAGGGTACCAGCAAAGGCTGCTCCCTGGTGAGCGAGGTGTGCAACTAAGACTTTTGCGGCGTCGACCGCTTGGCCGTTAGTTTCGTGGACAAGCAGCAAGATCTTCAGTTATGCTTGTTAAATATAAGTTGTTGGTTTATTTTGATTCATTTATTGAATAGTTTGCTTGTTTAACCTCGGAATTAACCAGAAACAATTTAATATTTATATGTGCTACGAAGAGGTAAGCATGATTGCTTTACGTCTCTCTCCAGAACAACTCATGCAATGACTCCATTACCTGACGATGAGAGCCCACAATAGCAATCTCATATTCGTCAACCACTTCATGTGCCATCGGCTGCATATACGATAGCCTCATAGGGTGCATCAGAAAAAGCAAAAGTTATCGACAAAAGCAATGTTCATTAAAAAGACAAACTACAAAACAATACACGCATGGTGTTTACAACCGCGATATCTCCTCAACTCGTTTTGTGCAGGACTCCTTAGATGCTCTTCTTGATGCACACGATTCACACCTCCGTGGTCGACCCTCCCTTTGACTGAGATAACTTCGTAAGCATGTTCTCGCAAATGAGAGAATGTGACCGGTTTGGCGCCATAACACCTACAACACAACATCAGTACATGGACTGAATTCCGCAATTTACAAACTAAGACATGTTTTCAAGTTAGCCTCACATTCCTTCAGCTGTAGCATGAGGTTTGCTAATATGTTCAGCTTACATTATCCTGCGCAATTATTGATTATTAATTATCACACAGGGTGGTAAGACATTTATACGGCAATGGTAATTTTCTTTACAATATATTTTATTCACAAAAAAGAAAAAGAAAAAAAAAGAATACTTTATTCAATGGTGTCATATCTTGACATAAAAGAAGCACGACTCGTGCGTTTGATATCCGAGCCGAACGACTGCTCGCTTTGACACTAATGTCTGACCGAGTTAGCAGACAGCAATGAGCAAAGGTTCACCTCCGAAACTGAGCAGAGGTTGATTGGAATGCTCCTGATCAGTAGCGAGAGTAAACAACTCGTTGATAAATTTCCTGACAACCAGAGCGGACTGCAATCGGGTGAAATCCGTGGCATATATACGTACCACTTCGTCGTCATCATTGTCTTGTGGAGTACTTGCAATCAGAGAAAGAGAAAGCTTCACTCCAGCACTGTGGGTAGACATCTATGGCTCAGTTTGTACACAAGTTTTATAATTAAATACACTTGCCTCTTTTGGAAATTAATTAATTACAGAGTTGTATGGTAAATAAGGATTTAAAAGCACATCCTTAAAGTGAGTGCAACGCTCGGAGAATTTTAATTTTCAATTTTGCCCTGAATGCTTCACTCAATTTGCAAATTATTTTCAACCACTTCGAACCTGCACGGAGTTGTCGCATGGTGTTTTTTCTATGGTTGACATAAATTTGCACGTTGAATGTGACATCTCTATTGCACAGCTAAATCTACAAGACGTGGGCTACTACCACAAGTCCTGAGAATCGCTCCTCAGCTCTTTCTATAATAGAATTGTGCAAGTAGAGAAATGGAGAGTTGAGATCCCCTTTTACATATGTCGAGTGTTGCAACCTGTTAGAAGTTTTCTGTTAAAATTAATTTGTTCTTTTTGTTACCATTTTGTGTTTGTTTAGTTAATTCAATCAATCTCTTGTAAACCAAGTTGATTTTGCGAATAAATAATAATCAATAGGACGAATGTTACAGCTCCGATATCTGTTGACTAAAATAGCAAGACCTCCATAGTTAATTCCTTTCCATGCCGTATTTCCCGTATACATATGCGGAGTCAATGTCGTTTTGAAGGAGAGCTAGGCCATCACCACCAAGCCAATGCTCTTGGACGAGAAGCACGTCACATTGAGTCAGTATCCTTTGCATGTAGAGTCTACGATCCAAAGCACAACCATTACTATTGTATGAAGCGATGGTAATTGATCGAGGCGGCGGTTGATTCGTGTCATCCATCTTGAGAGTATGAAAAAGCATAAACATACATATTATTACTTTACTGTGAAATGCATCAACCATACTGCTCTCACGCGTAACGCAATCTTCTTTTCACGAGGAATATATAATATAACCCATGTTTTTTCCTTTCCTGTAATTTGAGTCAGGAGAGTTAGGCGAGTCTCCCAGGAGAAGATTTCGCTTTGTGATTCTTGACCATTTTCATGGGTTTAATGGTTGCACGCGCCATTATGGGAGTACATGTAATTACCCACCATAACTCTCGTATGATGATATTTTAAATTTTTATTTATTATATTTCATCTTACTCTCCCCCAATTGCATGATTTAAGCTCCGGGATTAGTTGACAAATGCTCCGCACCTCCTTAAAATGAGCACACCGCTCGAAGGATTTTAATTCTCAAGTTATGCTCTGAATGCTTCATGCATTCTATTTGGTATTTTAGTTGCCAAGTAGACTTCGGGAGGTATGGCTAGCCATTGAACGCATGAACCAGGCATCGCTCTCTCACTATTCTTTTGTTTGTGTTCACTCTTGTTGTTTTTGATTGTAGAGAGTTTGCATTGAAGCTCCGTGGAGCAGATGGCACATAAATGTGCTCGTTCAGGGGCTCATCTGATTTAACTCTCTTTGCGAGCACACACCACTCGCATTTAAATGTTCCTTCTTTGTTCAAAATTGACCTTTGATTTCCTTTCTTTGTATAAATGGACGCAGCATAAGTATAACCAGACAGAAAGGTAGCCATTGTGTTGCATCATTAGTCAAGAAAGGTAGCCATTGTGTTGCATCATTAGTCAAGAAAGGTAGCCATTGTGTTGCATCATTAGTCAATTGTGGCAGCCTTGCAGTTTTATCTTTTTAGATGGAGTACTTGCATTTAGAGCAAGCTTTTGATATTTCTGTATATGATAAAACTCAGTATCATCTGAAGGTTGAATTATTTTTTAAGTGTTAAGTAAAGTAACCATCGAAAGAATCTTTATATTTTGAGAGTATGAAAAAGCATAAACATACTTAATATTATTACTTTACCGTGAAATGCATCAACCATACTGCTCTCACGCGTAACGCAACCTTCTTTTCACGAGGAATATATAATATAACCCATCTTTTTTCCTTTCCTGTAATTTGAGTCAGGAGAGTTAGGTGAGTCTCCCAGGAGAAGATTTCGCTTTGTGATTCTTGACCATTTTCATGGGTTTAATGGTTGCACGGCGCCATTATGGGAATACGTGTACGTAGCTACCCACCATAACCCTCGTATGGTGATATTTTAAATTTATTTATTTATTACATTTCATCTTTTGTATAGTTTTTAACCAACCCCTATATGTACGCGTTAATTAACATTGCAAAGGTGGATAGTAACATCGAGGCATCCGATGTGGGTGTATTGACTGATCAACACATAAATATTTGAATATAATGATAGTGCTGTGTTTTCTCGCAATTATTACTACAAAATGCAGCTTTCAAGTCGGTTGGCCCACTTACTTTGACCTTTGACCTTTGACCTGAATAACCTTCACTCTCCGTTCATGTACCTCTGTTTTTTTTCCTCTCTTTTTCTCTTATAAACATTTCCCATCTCACAACCAGGGCAGATTGCTTCATTTTCGGTTCGCAGAGTTGAGCTGCCCCGGGGTTAAGTTTGCATCTAAATTAAGAATATAAGGATATGTCCGGAATATAGTGCATACTCAAAATTTAATTGAAGGTAAGATTGGACTTTTTTTGGACTAATACTTTTGATTGTTTTTATAAATTGTTTTAACAAATTGTGTTTCACACCAAACTCTCCTGTTTGGAAGTGACCGAGGCTACTCAGCAACACGCCTTCTTAATTGTTGTTGGTTCTCATATCATTTTAAGTTAATGAATTAATGAATTAATGAATTAATTTTAAAATCATCTTTCCGTAAGATTGTTAAGAGTGGTCAGAGCGTTTTGACAGCTGCTATGATGAGCATGGGGCACCTGGTTCGCAGGTCAACTGATGCAGTCGCCACACCCAGAAGTCGAAAGACCTTGATGAGCAACGGAACCTTTTCATTTAACCTATCCGTGTATTAGTTTTGAATGAGTTTATTCACAAAGAGAACCGACAGCAGAGATGATTTATTTAGAGCATTTATGGTGGAGACCTTTAACAAACATTTGTGTTGGTAAAAGAAACCATTTGACAGAAGGGAAAAAATGTAAGTTTCGTTAACAGGAGATGGTTGACGGCGTGTATAATGAAGCTGTGGAAGGTATTGTAATGTTCTAAATAGCTTATTGGTGCAAAAAACTTATCCTTCTCTACTTTGTTCAAACTAAATTGAAACCTAAAGTCATTAATAACATGGCACAGGTATTGTTTGTTTATAAGGTTGATTGCCTTTTGAAGGAATATAAAAGGTTTCGCTCACTTTATAGGAACAGTTGCCTGTTTGGCTTAGTGCCAGAGCGTTGGATTTTCAATCCGAAGGTAAGGAGTTCTATTCCTTAGGGTGACTACATACAGATGTATTGTCTCACTTATCAGTACTTCAAATACGGACCTTTTATAACCAAAGAAATAAATGTTCTGTGATTTATGGGCAGCCATTTGAGCACTTGGATGGAAATTGCGCATTACATAAGGGAATTATTTATACATGTGTATGGGCCTTACCTAAGTTACAGAGAACAAATTTAGGATAGTGCAGAAATAGGCGAGAAAGTTTATTCCAGGTCCTCGATATTGGACTAAGCTGCACTATATTAATTGCAATCATATTTTATGATCGTAGTTCATATATTAGATTCTCATTCTGATATTGCCATTTATTGTCAATCAGTCGTTCACATCATGACCTCTTTGCTGTTTCATCAATGTAGCTGTGTGTCGATTTCGTAGCTACTATAAATGCATTCTGGATTCCCGCTTTTTTCATCCGAAACTTCCTTTCTAAGTTTACGGTCGAGTTCAAATTTCATTAATCTAAGTCATGGAGCATTAATCTACTATTGACTTAAATTACGCGCGTCCTCGCAAATGTTGCGATGCAAACCGTATAATTACAATTTTAAGCACACTGTTGCAGTTTTTAAACGTGCGCAGCAGAATTACCGCAGAACTCGTCTCTGCCATTTTTCTTCCCGCTTTGGATATTGCTGACAGCTTATTCGTTATGAAACTATCAAAATTAGGCCATGAATCAATTGTAATAATTATCATAATAATTATTTTCAAACCTTTTCAACGATATATTTAAGTTGTTGCTAGAAATTGAATAATAAAACTAAGAAGAAAAAAGAGGCGTGCATGAAGGTTGCTCCAGCAGGACCCTTTGAAGAGGTATACGAAAATGGTTTGAAAATGACGCAATACAATTTGTATCACTATATTTTAATTTATCGGGACGCAAGGGGCATATCGGCTCACCCTTCTTGACTGCTGCTTGCATGAGCAGGTGGACATTGGAAGTGTTATCTCACAGAGTCGCGCGCCGAAGAAGTTTCAGTTTCATCAAACGAATGAGATTTTATTTTGGCTGTCCATTAAGTCGTATAATTATAGCTCCTTTAAAATTCACACACAGTAACGTGTATCACAGGTCGAGCAAACCACAAAATATAATTTCATCTTTCCAAGTGCACCAAAGTTTCACTATAAGGGTTATTCGAATGCGATTTTTATCTTTTCAGATATCCGCAGTTCACGAACAGACAATATGCTTCGATTTGTCCTCCTGTTCTGCCTGATGCTGGCTTCGGGGAATGGATCAAAAATCCTGCTTCTGCCAACACCGTTCACTGGCCACCTCAACTACTTCGTTCCTCTTGGGAAGGCGTTGGTGGATGAAGGGCATGAGGTCCACATCATCCTCAGCACTGGGTCAAAGGGCGTTGATCTCATCCAGAAACAGGGGATCAAAGTCATGCAGTACCTGGCCGAAGATGGAATCTGTCATCTCGTCACTGACTCTTTCTACAAAAATGTGTCTCTAGGTATGTTGGAGAATCCTGACCCACGCCTCTTGGCAGGAATAGTGGCTCCAGCTGTGGCCAAGGAGTGCGAATTCTTCCTCAAAGACGACTCTGTTCTGAAGCAGGCCAAGAAGGTGAACTTTGACCTGGCTGTGGTCGACGGACTTTTCTTCGCGCGCTGCTTGTATTTATTCCCAGTTAAACTGGAAATACCTTACGTCACCCTGACAACCTTCCAGGAATTCTGGATGATGAAGGTTCCAGCAATGCCATCGCACGTACCCTTCCACTATTTGGGATTCACTCAGAAGATGACTTTCCCCCAGAGGATGATAAACACCCTCGTCAACATCGTTTGGGTCCTTGGTTCCGGCAAGTCTCCTGAGCTACCGGATGTGGTCAAAGACCGCTACAGTGACGTCATTGCCCGTGTTGATTTCGATAGCCTCATCCTCAAGTCGAAGCTGTGGTTCTTCAACTCTGATATTTCCCTTGATTACCCGAAACCTTCGATGCCAAATGTGGTGAACATCGGCGGCATGTCTCCCAAACCAGCGAAGCCACTGGAGGAAGAACTGATGAAGTGGATGGATGGATCAACCAACGGGGTCGTTGTCGCCTCGTTTGGTTCAGTTATTTCGTACATTCCCCTGGAGTTGTCCAACAAATTGCTCAAGGCATTCGCGGAACTTCCCTACAATGTTTTATGGCGTAACAAGAACATCACCGGCTTAACAGTGCCTGACAACGTAAGAGTGATGTCCTGGCTGCCGCAAAATGACGTACTCGGCCATCCCAACACTGTCGCTTTCGTCACTCATTGCGGCAACAATGGTCAGTTCGAAGCACTTTACCACAAGGTCCCAATGATTGGCCTGCCTGTATTTGCTGACCAGCCCTACAACGGCCTTCGCATGGAACAAAAAGGCTTTGGAATCAACATGGACATTCGTACATTCAAACCAGAAGAGCTGACTCACAATATTCTCCGCGTGGCAACTGAGCCTTCTTTTAGGACTAATATCGCCAAAGGATCCGGCATCTTCAAGAGCAGACAAAGTAGATTGGCAGCGACCGTAGCCTTCTGGCTTGAACATGTGGTTGAGCATGGTGGCGACCACCTTAGGTCGCATGCCATGGACATGCCTGCATACCAATACCTCCTCTTAGATGTGTTTGCAGTTTTCTTTTTAGTGACTCTTTTTGTGCTTGCAATGATTTTGTTCTTGTGCAGAGGCATCTTCCGAATGTTTGCTCAAGTGCGCCAAGGAAGTGAAAAAGAGAAGAATGAGTAGAAAACGCTGTATTGGTTGACAGCATTCTCAGATCGTGGGTTTAATTTAAAATCAATAAACAAATCCAAGATTATCTTTTCTTTGCGTATTTTTCATCTTTCTTCCGCATATTATTCTGTTTGTTCTGAAGAGATGGTGTGTTATGACATGCATTGAATCACTCTGGTATGTTTACCTAAGAATCGAACATATTCACCAATGTCCGAATTCTCCATTGTAGTCGCTCATGAGCAGTAGCGTCCAGCAAATTCAATGCAATGCTAATGATGCCTCGCTTTTGCAAGCGGGATTTTCGATCATCGTGAAATATGTCACAGTCCGCCATCGCCGATCTCTTTGATGTGATCAAGCAGTAGCTCAGTGGCTACAATCGAGAAGTCGGGCCGACTGATCAAAGAAACAGTCTGTGAATGTGTTCTTCTTCATTCCGAATTCCAATCTTCATTAATTTTGTCCTTGAAACCAGATACAGGGTAGGGCTTTGAATTTAAATGGAGGTGGCGCCAAATACAGACAGGAGA
>KB312031.1:24719-56479 GCA_000328365.1 Capitella teleta | reverse complement strand
ATCGAAAACGGGTCGACATCGTGGTATAACATGACAACTCAAAATATTGGTTAAAGTGTGAATTAGAGATTAGTAGAGATTGCAAATTGCTCGTGTTAGCGGCCGAGTTAGGAGGAATCCTTTGGTATTGAGGTTATAGGTGCTATAATGAAGGAATTACCATTAATTCCAACCATTATTGAACCCCAGGGCCATTTTACACTTTTCGATAACAGAAACTTGAAATTAAATAACTATCGACACTTGATGCCAAAAATGCTTGCATGAGTTGCCTTAAAAACATAGCTAACATCTTTGGAAACTTATTGCTTCAGAACTCGAACGCAAATTTCGATTTTATTTCGACTATAAGTTGAGGGCCAAAACAACAATGGAGCTAAAGAGAGAGAGAGAGAGAGAGAGAGAGAGAGGAAAAGAGAGGTAATTCAAAAAGTGTACCTTGAACATAATTTTGGTGTATTCAGAACATATATGTGGAAAGTATACCATCACTATTTTTTTTTTTTTTTGAGGTGCAATATACACCAAGTGTAAACAGCACATATAGTCATAATAGTGTAAAGTGGAGTGGTGTAAAGATAACATATGTGTGGTAGAAAGTAGTGTAATGTGAACATAAAAATATCGATGAGTAGTGTAATTGGAACCTATTCCCTTTAAACACATTCAATAAATTTATTAGTTTCTTGTATTAAATGTAAGGTTTTCTGTCCGCTTAAAATAAGATCCGAGTGGTGTAAAGAGAACTTTAAAAATGCTATGTAATGAATCTGTGGCACTATAAAAAATGGTCTCAGCCTGGTGGATACATTGACAGCCTTGAGAAAGACAAAAAACCATCTGCACTCTGCAATTACCTTTCTGATGTAGGCCACTTCATGTGATATCTCTCTACTACAGACAGTAGTTTGTTCATATCCAAAGCAGGTTACACTGAAGCTAAATTTTGCAAGCGGTGGAAATTTGCATTTCGTGATGATATAAAAAAACAGCAAATGACCAGTCACAAATGTTCAGCGTAAAATACCAACTGTAGCAGAGAACATGCAGCAGTATACACTATCACAAACCCACAAATATGTGCTAATAATTTCTTATGTAAGGGTTAGGAATTCATTCATTTATATTTGACAGATGTGGAGAAACTGCTCTACAGAACATGCGTAATGGAAATGTTACAAGGAAGGATTTTGTAGATGCACGGAATCACGTGGCAATGCGCATTTTACTGAGAAATGGCCAAAGAACAGGCACCATTCTCAATGCCCGTGTTGTCGAGTATAACAACATTATGGAGAAAGATGAATCCTTCATCCTTTGTGTAAGTTTCTTGACTTTTTATGGCGTCTTCATGGAATATGGTCACTTAAGTAACAGATCGAAACAGACTCAGTACTGCACAGTGAGTACATTGGTCCAATCTTTGTCTAAACCAGATAAAGTCCTCACTGTATGCGTTCAATTCTGTAACTGAGATAAGAGAGAGTTTGCAGACTTAAGAGCCATATTTTCGTCAGATCAAAAGTGAGAGTTGATGTCCTCCCTATGTTCCTACAAAAATGCGCACATAAAAAAGGCAGCAGCTCACTCTCTCACGCAAGGGTGAAATAGTATTATTGTTTACTTAATGATGTCATTGTTATAAGGTGTTCCCCTATTCACCAGAATAACTGACCAAACATAACTCTAATAGACAATATCAATCTCTACAGGCCCATTGACCTAATGAAAACAAACAGTGCCAGCGGAAACCTTTTCTTCGATCTCTCTGACCACCTACCCAACTTTATTCTCCTGAAAGGTAAACCAGACATAAAATTGACCAAAGATAGACCTTTTATACGTATCCTCTCAGAACGTAATATAAACAAATTCCAAACCTCACTAGCTGACGTCAACTGGAATAGCGTTATTCATAGCCAAGAGGTTAACACAAGCTATCATGATAGCTTTCTACATGTACTAAGTATTATTTATTATGTCATGTATCTCATCATTGAATTATGCCCGACTACTCATCTCTCTTATAACCGTATGCTACCATTATATGTATTATTCCCCTTAATGTTTTTTTTATCTGTTCTTTTTCCTCACATTCTTCTCCCTCCCTCCATTTAGAAGTCATGCTTGAAGAGTCATTGCCGTTTTGAGTATTATTATCCATAAATTGTATTATTCCACTCTCTTGATCTCTCTTAGTCTTTTGTTTTCAGTTCTAGTTACGTAGCCTATTATCACATCACCTTTCTTCAAGTGCTGCCCAGCCCGATAAGCAACTGCTTCTCTGGACAGCACCTCCTTATCTATACAATTGTAATTAAGAAAAATAATTAATGTATGCATTTGATTTGGAGAAAAAAATAAATTCTTCTTCTTCTTCATGTCTTTGATTTCTATACAGGTTGTGAAAGGGATGAAGATGTTCAATAATATGAATACAAAGTTCCTATCATCATAGGCTAAAGCTGTTTCTTATTTGTGTTTGCATATGACATGCACATTTCTTAATTACACTGATGTTCCATTAATTATCCTTGACCTGTTTCAGTAATTTTGCATACCTGCCATTCTAGTATCTATAATTACTGCATGAAATTGATTTTCAACAATAATAAAGTGTTCCCACCTTGCTACCTTCTCTTGACTAAAAACAAGAAATGTAGAAAAATGTGAAAATGATTTGCAGCTGTTGAAGTGCACACAAGAAAAAAAAAAGAAAAAAAACCTGTTCTGTAGTTATTGGAACCCAGTATTAATTAATTATTTTTTTTAATTCTGAAATTCACGATCAGAATTGAACCAAACAGTAATGAGTTGGCAAGTACATGTCTAGGCTACGTTCATGCCGAATTTCAAGCTTATTTGCGCAGAACTAATTGGTTGAAATCAGCCTCTTCGATCCTCCATGACTCATTATAAAGGGCGATGCAGGAGCCTACCCCAAAATGACATTTAGCAGTGAGTTTGATTACAACGTTTATGGATTTTCTTTTTAAGTGATGGAATACATTATGTATTTTTCTTTCTCTTTCGATAACGGTGAAGGACAGGATCAAGAAGAAACAAAAGCAGCAAAAAATCATCGGCCAAAGAAAAAACAATCATGCGGTATGAGTAGTTTATTTTTGTAAATTTCACTTTCACATCTATTTTTCCCTTACTAGGAAAATCTCGGTGGGGAAAGGCTGAGAGGGAGGCAGAGTTTCACCACTTTTCCAAGCATATACTAATGAAACGTGCTCCCCAGAAACAAGAAGTAGATGCCTGCTAGAGTTACACCATCGTTCATGGTGTCACATGTCGCCGTAGCAGATTTAATGCCCCGAACCCACTCTATTCTTGAGTTTCTTAAGTTAGGTTAGGGCAACGTTTGTTTGTGACTTAATCTAAATGGGGCAAACATATGTTTGTTACTTAGCCAAACAAATTTTTTTGACAAGGCGAATGCTGGATATATATAAGAGGGAGGCAAGTTCATCATCACTGTGCAAAAGCAAAGACCACCCATAAATTTGCTTGCCAGTTGGTCATGGATTTGTCTTTGAAAAGTGACTTAATGCTATGGTTCAGAGCAAGATGTTTGTTTCTAAACTAAGCTGCAGGCAACAGCTTTGATGGTGTAATGCACTTTGTATTCTGCATGCGAGATGGCGCTCAAATACTATCCAATGAGTTGGCGCGCATTTCCAAAAATGGCATGGGAACAGTCGGTGATATGCAAAAAGTGCAATACCATCTGGTGAGTGCATCAATTTTCATTCCATGATATTAACTCCACTATGTCACAGGCTAAGGAGCGAAGTCCAGACAGAGTGGCAAATGCTGACTTTGAAGCCATGGCAGCTCATTTCTCTCATGCTCCAAGTACTGACAAATAGTACTATGACCTCACAAGACCGACTTGCAATGCCCTTGATGTTTCTGAAATGGTTAATGAAAATCTGGTTAATGAAAAAAGTCAAAAAACCATTGTTATTGGACCATGCAGGTTGACACATTTTGTGTTAGAAAGTCTTTATTATCATAATTTTTTTTTTTTTCAGCTTTCTAGGAAAGATGGCTTTGACCGACATGGCCTCCTCTTGGACTCAAGCTCTGATGATGAGCAGCCATCCCCTTTCGTGAGTATTAATTCCATACTTTGCTTCTCTAAATGTCTCGTATTTCACCAGTACTTCACACGAACCTTCTCTAAGGCAAATGGCTGAAGAACAACCTTCGTGAGTATTACTTCTACTGGTATATACTTGGCTTATCTAAATGTCTCTTTCTTCACAAGCACTTCACCTTGCACACAAGACCTTCCCCAAAGCAACCCATGATGATGATCAGATCCACATGGAACAAGGAAGATGGCCCGCGAATGATGATAGAATTTCGCAATGAATTGGCTGTGAAAAAAATGGACATCAACACCATTCTACGCTCGCCATTTTTTTATTATTATTTTAAAAAACGAAAATACACTGAAAAACAGATAACAAACAAACTCCAGTGGATCAGGAGGAGTCAATACTGATTTCATTCATTGCTAATTGAAATTGAAAATAAAAGTTTCTTTCATGCTGAAGTATTTTGCTGTTCATAATTCAGTATTAAATCTAATCACCAAAAATCCATGTCTTGTGTGTTACTCTAAATATCATTTCTTGGTAATTACCACTATTTCTTCAGCATTATCAACATCCAAAGAAATTTGTTTTCTTGAAAGGTCCATTAAAGAGGTACAAATTATATTGCTAAGTAAAGTGGCAATCCATGTTGTAGGACGCAATTAATGATCGCCAAAATATATTTTATTTTATACCATTATCTTTGCAAACATGCCAGTCTAGAATAAACTGTTTAAATGTCCCAATCCTATATGTGTATTATCCTAGGGGAAAGATAATGCATTTGCAACAATTAGTGAATGTGGGAAAAAAAAGGAAATTGTGGTATTACGGCACACCAACATAGGGTAGTGTAATATGGTGCCAACTAGGTTTGAATGATGAAGATTTGTTGAGAAAGATAATAGTAAAGGCTAACATCGCAAGAGTAAAGTGAAAACAGATACTTAAAATCAAGGCGGACACAGCTGGGAAGTACCTATATACAAGATGAGTAGGCATGTACTTATACAAATTGTATCCTATTTGTCCGTTTCATCATAAGTTCCATTTTGATTGAGAGATTATAGAGAGCCAGGGTGAATGTCTTGTGGGTTACTTATTGGTGTGTTTGTTACCTCACAAGTAACAAATAGGTTGTGTGATTATTTTAGGACGTCCTTTGTGTATCTGATGAAATTAACCCTGTTGACTGTTAATCAGTTCCTCGTCTGGGCGATAATATTGTTCTCAATTATCAATGGTGGCTTCATGCACTAATATTGTTGAATTTATGATGTCTCATGATGTTTTGTTTGCTCTTCAGGCTCAAAGTTCTCAAGATGGAGGTCTGTCCAATCAACATTTTGATGATATGGCCTATCTCATCACTCACCATCCATCAACCGCGAAGTCACATTTTGACATTGTTGTTAATGCCCAAAAATGTGTGCAGGTGTCAAATCGTATCTCAGCAAGGTTGCAAGATGCTCCATCAACATCTTCATCAACAGCTTTCTCTCTACCTGCTTCTTCATCACCTCCTCCATGTCCTCTATCATCTTTTCTCTATCACCTCCTCCATGTCCTCTGTCACCTTCTCCATGTCCTCTTATCACCTTCCCATTCACCACACCCTTCAACGTCAGATTCCTCTCGCTCTCCAAGAGTCGGAACAAAGAAACACAGACGCGAGTGATCCAGAAAGGAAGAGTCGATGCTCCTAAAGACCTTCCCTAAAATGATAAGTAGTGATGTACGAGTTTTGGCTGTATTAGTAAGAGCAGCTCCAAAAAATGGTCTTGATTATCTGTTTGAAATTGTGTTTGACACAAAAGCAGGTAACGGATAAACTGCTGGACATGAAGAAAAAAACATTGTGTTTAAACAAGCTGTCTCAGAGAGAGAGACAGTGACATAGGTAGCTCATTTGCTGTAAAGTGGGATTTAGACTCATGTATTCAGCACCTGCAGAGCCTTATAAGTGCAGAATACAGGGAGCTGGAGCCACAACAGAGACAGAGACAGCTTACTCAGCACTTAGTCACTAGCGTAAATGGAACTTTCTCCTGTTTAGGGAGCCAGTGATATTCTGCACTTGCTATCGCTACAATATATCACAAAATATGTTCTTTAACATGAATACCAACCTGTTTTCAGACTCAGATGAAAACCGAGTATTAACAGATTGTGACAAAATAATGGACTTTTATTTCTGTCATGATGTGCTAATGAAAAATCAGGCACAGGAGCAAATGGAGCACAACAAGACTGAAATTGTTCATAATGCATTAGATCCTGAATGGGAGCCAGAGGGAGTGCAGAAGGACCATGAACCTTGCGATGAAAGTCGGTAGACTTGATGTGCATTTGTTTGATAAATTGTCTTTCCTATTCAGAGACAAAGATGATAAGACCAGGCAGAGATGGCATCAAGATGGAAGGCGGAATAGTCTTTCTTGCGTTGTTAGGGGATGCCTGGTGACTTACGTTGCGATCTGCTACAATTTCATGACCTGTCGAACAGAGATGTTAAAAGGCATCTCCGTCAGTTCCACTGTATGACTCCTGAAGAGGCTGATGAAGTATACCAGCTTTCAAAACCTTTCAGCTACAGGTGAATTAAATTCTTTCCAGACTGGATTTTTACTACTTTTTTTTTTTCCTCTCTAGACTATGTCCTTCCTGCTTGCAACAAAAGAGCTGCCAAAATTATCAACACTGTCAAAAAGTGCATCATTCCACATTCAGGGAAATCCGTGGCCCACACGCTGGTGATCAGAGCAGTGGCTCTAATGCCAATGTGTCTCAAGACAAGGAACAAGCTCTGGCTGCATACAAAAGTTGGTCGCGGTCTGCAGATGGGGAAAGAAGAAGTGATGAAACAGATACCATGTACTCACTGTGTGTGAAAAAAGTGGTAATGAGGTTTTGTGGAAGAGAGTACAGGTGACTTGAAGAGTATGGCGACTGGCACAAGAAAAGGGGTGTTATGGATTCAATTTCTACATCCCTCTCACCAGCAACTGTGAGTACTTATCTGCAGGCACATGCCAACTTTATGACATGTGTCAACTGATGGGGAGACCTAATGGATTCGGGCACGTTGGAACAAGGAATTATCGAAAAATGCAGCACAGAACTTCAAGAGATGGAATCAATCTCAAAGGAAGGAACAACAAGGGCAGAAAGTCAATGTTGTAACTCGAAACCAAGTTGTTGTGCCTGCTGTTACAAAGCAGATGCAGGAATACACAACACCTGACCAGTACAGGTAAAATTACTGACTATCATAGTTGCTTTCTTGGAGTGAGTGAGTGAGTGATTGGGGTTTTACGGCTCCACCCAACCCGTTCGGGTGATACGTGCGCCAGAACAGAAGGCCCGGGACCGGGGTTTCCCCCTACTCTTATCGATAAATCCCAAGGGTTCTTTATCCTGCATACCACCATAGACAGTAGTACACAGCGCCCCGCCTTGTTACGCAGTTGGGCAGCACTGCAGAGTCACTGAAGAATTACAAATGTAATTCACAATCATAACACCCGTGGCCTGATCGGGTCTCGAACCCGGGACCTCGACCCCCACGATCGGCATAAGATTGTAGTCAGCGGTTTAACCCACTGAGCTACCCGGTGCCCCCAGTTGCTTTCTTGGATGACTGTTCTATTGAACTCCACAGAAAAGGGATAAGTGCCCTGCAATCTATGGACAGCAACTCTGAACCTCCTCGTGTTCATGAGTTCTTAGCTGGGCGGAACCTTGTAAATTGTAATGATGCTGATAAACAATGGCCAACACACTAAGGCAATACGAAACGAGTACCAAGAAGAGAATGGGAAGCGCATCATTTAAGTGCACGACCACAAGACAGCTTCCGCCAACCCACTGCAGCTCATTCTCTCCGTAGACTTGGTGCATAAGCAGCATAACACTGTCTATTTCAAGTGTCGCAACTGGTTGCTCCGCAGCAAAATGGTTGACACTTTTGTTGGTCCCAAGCATCCCATGTTCTGTGATGCATTTGGGAAGGAGCTGTTGTCAAATGAACTTGCCAGGATAACGAGAGTTACTGGTCCACTGATGCCCTCCACAGAAACCTCTTCATCCCCAAAGTCATGAAGAGGGATCGGTTCGACAAGATTCACAGTATCTGCACGTCATTGACGTCAATGATGTGTCAAACAATCCACGCAGAAGCCAGCCAGGACATGACAAGCTGGCTCATGTCCGCCCATTGCTGGAACATGTGAGGCAGCAGTGCATGGAGTTGTGGAACTCAGGGGAGAATGTGTCTGTCGATGAAGCTATGATAGCTTTCTGGGGATGGCTTGGCTTCAGACTATACATTCCGTCGAAGCCAACCAAATACGGTGGGATCCCAAGAACGGGTTCTGCTGTGACTTTCAGGTTTATACAGGGAAAGCTGCTCACAAACCAGAGCTTGTTTGAGCGAGGAGTTTATTACGCTTGGCAACACCATCAACAACAGAATTGAGAGCCAGTTTGGGAAGATTAAGTCCATTATTCGATCCCGAAGACGAAGTCATGATGCAGCCACTGTTGTGCAGAATGTCGAGTGAGTGAGTGATGGGGTTTTACGGCTCCACCCAATCCGATCGGATGATACGGGCGCCAAAACAGAAGGCCCGGGACGCGATTTTCTTTTTCGTAAGAGCTTTTGCCACCTTATCATAAATATTCATCAGCAGCACTAAACCTCATTCATATTCATGAATCTGAAAATGTATTAATATTTATGATGTACAATACAACCAATCGCATTGCGTGTTCCAACTGCGAACAACCAATCGAATTGTCCTTAACAAAAACTTTCTAGCGCAATGGCGGCCTTTCACAAATGCGACATTTGCTCTCCATTTTTTGATGAAGAACTTATCAATGCATCATTAAAAGTGAGTACAACAAAGAAAATAATGAATCGTGGCTCTCATGTAACTTATAGAATGTCGCTCTGTTCATGCTCAAGTGTTAACTCTGAGTACACAGTCGCATTAGAAAAACGTTGAAGCGAATGCTGTACTAGTAGCCTAAACCTAAGAGAAAGAGCTGTGTATGCTAGTGATATCATTAGTATAGGCTACTGACAGCAGCATTGACTAGATGTAGGTGTACGTACTCGGTCCACTCACTCTCGACCTTGGTGTCTGACACTCGTTATTGCAAATTCTGAGCCCAAATGAATCAACAGTAGTAGGCCTACTATAGTACTATATCTGTAATAAATTAATTATAACATTTATTTATTTTCAGGATGTTTTGCCAAATTCTTACATATACTGCATCTGTTGCTTTGAGATCCGTGAGGCTGGATTCACTACTGAAATTCGCCTGGCAGCTCACACAAAAGAAAAATTCTTGAAGTGGCGATCCCAGTTTGAAGAGTTTTCACTTATAAAGACTACATATCCAAACTGTGGCGGCAAGATTGATTTCAAGGTAAAATATTCTTTCATAATAATATTTTAAAATAATTTTACTAGGAGTAAACTTGATCAATGCAGCTCATAACTTTGTTTTTTTTTGTTTTTTTCAGGAGGATTACAGATGTCAGCACAATACTCGACAACACTCTGATGCTGTTAATTCCAAGAACTCCTCAAAGAATACGAAATGCCCCATGACCCTCAAAGTCGCAATTGCTCGGGATCCAACAACATATAGATGCCGGTAAGCATTGCATGATGCAGGAATTGAACTTATTATTTCTTTTTATGATTTCAGATCCAGTGACAAGCACCTTCCTCTCTTACCAAGCGTTGATAAAAATTGACTACCAACACAATCATTCTGTGGCTGCAGCTGATACTTTGAGGCATCGCGATGTTCACAAGGATACAAGAGAGAAGCTCATCAAATTATTTCATGAAAGGCCTTCTGCTCTGCTTCTGCTCTGCATTTCCTGAAGTACGATCTTCAAATGAAACATGGTGAAGATTACATTTTCCTTAGTGGTGACAGAAGTGCAATTCCAGACAGTCCCTACTGCTATCGGTGAGCACATACTGAACAACTTCTCATGCATTGAATAATGTTTGTTGTATTTTTCTCTTTATGTTCAGACTCTTTTACTGAGAATTCATGAAGCATTATGGTGAACCTTATGGAGCAGCAATGGTGAGCCAAACAGAAGAGCAAGTGGAAGCACTCAACAGAGATGGTGTTGCGCATGTCAAGATGGACACTCTGAATGACCACATGGCTATTGTTATTCTTACTCCCCTGATGATGAGAGTTCTTCAACAGCTGAAACATGCTTCGGAACTTGTCTTCATGGATTCTTCATGCACATGTGATCGTGACAATTGCAGAATTTTTCTTCTATTGACGCACAGTTGCGTCGGTGGCTTGCCCTGGGGGTGCTTCATCACCAGTGATTCCCATGAAGTCATCCAGCTTGCATTGAACCTATATAACAATTTGCTCAATGAGAAGTGTTTCCATGGTAGAGGCCTTCGCGCCAGTATTCCAAAGATTGACACTGATGCCATCCAGAAACTTGACGAAGAGCAGTTCATGGTGCCAAGTGAAGAAGATTCAGCACAGCATTACTGTGTTGACATGGGAGTTGGCATTTGCACATGTTACATTGGTGCCACAGGTGGACCTTGCAAGCACCAATATCTCATCATGAAGTCGTATAAACATTTAACATTCATCTTAGAACTTTGTTCCCTTGAATGACAAAGCTATGCGACAATTTCTTTATCAGCTTGCAGTTGGAGTGATGGATGTTCCTGAGAAATGGTTCACCAGTCTTCACTCAGAGAGAGAGGTGACTGCAAGCGAGTTAAATGTACATTATAGATGTAATTTTAATCGCTGGGTCAAAATAATTGAAAGTGTACAGGTGCCAAAAATGAAAGTACATGGAAATCGAAAAGTTCATCATTTTCAAAAATAGATCATTAAATATATGAACATATTAAATACATGTATAATGGCAATGAGTATCGCCGCTCTACTAGTATCACCTGCATGAGGTAGGCCGAAAGAGAAGGAAAATGGTGCTGAAGCGCGGCAAAAGGCATCCAGAATATTAATATTCATGAGTGAGAGTGCATAGTAATGAAAAGTCATTAATATTCATGAATGTTGTTGAATATTCAATAGTGGATGTCAAATCCTCTTACAAAAAAAAAAATCGCGCCCGGGACCGGGGTTTCCCCCTACTCTTATCGATAAATCCCAAGGGTTCTTTATCCTGCATACCACCATAGACAGTAGTACACAGCGCCCAGCTTAGTTACGCAGTTGGGCAGCACTGCAGAGTCACCGAAGAATTACAATTATAACAAATTACAATTATAATTCACAATCATAACGCCCGCGGCCTGATCGGGTCTCGAACCTGGGACCTCGACTCCCACGGTCAGCATTGGATTGTAGTCAGCCGTTTAACCCACTGATCTATCCGGTGCCCCTGCAGAATGTCGAAGGAGCTGTTGTCCAGAACATAGAAGAAACTGTTGTGTATAACACCGAAGAAGCTGTTGTCCAGAACATAGAAAAAGCTGTTGTGCAGAACATAGAAGAAGCTGTTGTAATGGAGGATAATGCTGTCGATGCTCAAGCACAAAGACCTCCATTCCATGAAGTGAGCAACGCCGCTCTCCAAGGAGTCGTTCTCCCAGTTGCTCGACTGTTGCAAGAGAGACCAAAAGGATCAAAACTGTCACTCAACAAGAAGTTTGGAGAAGGTGCCACAAACACCAAGGTCGCTAAGGCTAAGCGATAGGGATTGTATCGATTGTCGATATATCGCTTAATCGATAAAAGCTATGCGATCGATAATCGATATCGAAAGGAACTGTCATCGGTTGATATCGGTTGCAACTTGTATAAGCATCTCTGGCCAAGAGCTGTAACCATGAAAAATAAAAGTTATTGTATTGCGGCAAACGAAAACCATGTAGCAGACGATTCAGTCCAGTTCAGTTCAATTGGAAGATTTACCGGATGTATTAGAAGAATAGGAGGCTAGTTTTCGTTTCGTTTAATATGATGGGTATGATATGTGCGCCTTCCGAGGAAAGCGCGCGTCGGCCACATGCCAGCTTGTCTCATTCAAAGCTCGGAGATCCACAACAATTATAACAACAATATGCCCCCAAAAAGAAGTAACACATGGAAATATTTTTTTGAACCCATTGGAGGAAAAGACTCTGCAACAAGGCAGTGCCTGCACCAGGGAAGAATACCACAAATATGATGTCTCATCTCCGTGTGCATCATGATATCGATCCATTGCTGCACCCTGCCATTTCAGGTTCGTCAACAAATTGAAAAGAATGAACTAAATAAAAATAAATAATTTTAAATACATACAAACAGATTGGATAGGCTACTTTTTATCTGTAGGTATAGCCAAGAGAACTGCCACCGCTGCCAGCACTGGCATTGCTGCAACGGGTGCTGATGCTACGGCTAAGCCTAATATATTTGACAGAGCTAAATTGAGCAAGCTTCCGGATACTAAATCTTCCAAGATCACTAGAAGCGTTGCTACATGGATTGTGAAAACAATGCAACCCTATTCCGTTGTGAAGGAGCAATCATTTAAGGACATGTTGCATACTCCAGAGCCCAAGTATTCTGTCCCTCCATCCAAAACTTTCAGAGATCAGATCATACCTACCTAGTATGCCTCCAAGAAAGAGAAGTTGAAAGTTGCTCTTAAGAAAGCTGAGTATGTTGCACTTACTTGTGATGGTTGGACCAGCTGAAATACAGAGCTTTACCTGACAATCACTGCCCATTTCTTTGACGGTTGGGAACTTCAATCAAAGGTCCTTACAACTACCCCCATGTCTGGAAGCCACAATGCCGAGAATCTATGCTCTGAAATAACCACCCACCTGAAGGAATGGGACATGCTTACAAAGTGTGTTGCTATGACCACTGACAATGCAGCCAACATCAAAGCTGCAATTGAATTGTCAGACCACATTGAAATCAGGATCCCATGCTTTGCACATACACTGGCTCTGGGAACCCACTGCAAAAAGGCAGATGAAGTGATGAGCCGACAACACTCAAGGGTTCGTCCTATTATCCAGTATTTCCACAAGAGCCATGTGGGAGCAGAAGTACTTAAGGAAAAGCAGCAGCTGCTGAACTTTCCAGACCACAAGCTCATAATGGATTGCAAGACCCGCTGGAACACCATCTACCTCATGGTTGAGAGATACCTTGAGCAGCGGGTCCCAATCATGGCATCCCTTGCCGATCAAAGAATCGATGATGGTGACAGGCAGGCGTTATCTGCTGATCTGAGCAATTCTGAGGCAAGTCCACTCATGGAGTATACTCAGACAATGAAGCTCATGCATACGATGACTCTAGCAATATCAACAGACTCCCATCCAACGGCTGGACTCATCATACCACTCCATCAGAAGCTACTGAGCCACTTCTCTGCCCCCGACAATGCATCACCCTTCCAAAAAAAGTTGAAGGAAGGGGTGCATGCCAACCTCAAGGGGAGGTACAACGATGAGAAGCTGGTGAAATTCCTTGAAGAAACCTCCTGCTTTAATCCACGATTCAAAGATTCAGCCCCTGAGGAGGCATGGAACCGCATTGCCAAACAGTTATCGAGTTCTCATCAAAATGACTCCTCACCAAAAGCCGCACCAGCACCACCACCTGCCAAAAACCCCATCTCTATCTGAAATTTTCTCAGATGAGGATGAGCCAGACATTAGATGGTATATTTATGCTCCAAGAAAAAACAATATGAGCCAGTACCATCATGTTGAACTTACATTAATTAAAACCCGCAACAAATATGACTTCGTAAAGAAGTAAACAAACGCCATTTTGAGAGTGACATCACTCTGCATTGTAAACAAGCGCACATGCTTCACTTTCCCGCTCAAACTTCTCTCACGACTTTCGAATGAAAATGAATAAAATTGTTCATATACCGATTGGTGATGCACAAAATATTGCGTATTAATAATTAATACGTATTCCTTTGTGAAGACTCGGTATAAATTACGTGCGCAACTGCAAGGGAAGATAGGCCGCATGTTGAACTGCTTCGCGCGGGAAAATAGTATGCGCATGCGTGTATGTTTACTTCGCACTACGCAGGCGCAGTGCTCTGGTTTATTTATAACACGTGGGGAGCAGGTCATGTGACACAACAATCGGAAAGCGGAGAGAAACCTGTAAGGTCACTTTTTTTCGTTGCGAATCCAGTTTAAGTAGGTTTATGGTACTGGTTTCGAACAAAATTTAGTACCAGCGTCTACCTGGTATGGCTCTGCAGACGCTGGTGCATTCATAAATATAATTACAAGCGTGGAATTCTAGAAATCGTGGTTCGCGAACTGGAGTTTAATGCATTTACCGTACAGCGAGACCCATTGGGCTCGCTGTAGTATGTCAGCTACTGTCTAGAAGGCTGCATAGGCATTCCATGTATCCATCGCCCACTGGAAAGACTCCCTGTGTTCATAAATATAATTACAAGCGTCAAATTCTAGAAATCGTGGTTCACAAACTGGAGTTTAATGCGTTTACCGTACAGCGAGACCCATTGGGCTCGCTGTAGTAAGTCAGCTAGGCTATATGGAGTTTGGGAGCAGAGATTGAGAGCTAAGAATTACCGTATTATCGCCCAATGGGAACAACAGAAATACCCAAAACTCACCACGAGGAAAGTCAGACCCTTTGATGTTCAAGAGTAAGACATCCTTAATGAACTCTTTTGTAAGTTTCACCCTCTCTGGGCGCTTTGTAACTCCTACCAAAACTCGTGCAAGTTCAGCAGATCTCAGAGCGATTTCCTCCATTTTGCGGCTATCGTCAAATTGAGCAGAAAGCGAAACTCCCGCCAAGTGGGTTTATTGGTGATATGGTTCATGCACAGTGGGGCTTATCATTTGCATATTATTAACGGACGGCGAATTGTGCGGGTGAGGCGGCGAATGGTGTGGAGTGGGACGGAGAATCGTGTGGAATTTGCATAATCGTTCATTATTCGAGAAATCGTGCATTGTTTACAACAAATGATATGTGCAGATACAAACCAATCCATCTGGCTATCACCCGGTATCAACCATGTAGCTGTGGGGTGCACAGTTTTCAAACGTAGGCTCGCACAATTTGACCCCCCCACTCAGAATCGACCTTTTGGCACACATTTTTGTTGATAGAAATGGTCAGATTGACAGATTGTGAGCGCAAATTTTGCGAACACAACGCTATTCCAATATTCTGTTACATGTAAAATTTAACACCCGTCTTCGACTAGAGCACAGCTTTATTAACCCTCATGCGCTGCCCCCCACCAGAATAAACTTCAATGATGCTATATATAAAAAATGATTCAATTGTATACTGCAACTAGCTTCGCTTCCATGCGGTTCAAATATTTTCCCTGGTTAGGCCTACATAGGACCCCCAAAGGTGACGCGTAAACCCTCACTATGATCACAAGCGGGCATCAACAACGGAGCACACACTTAGGCGATGACAATGTCATCTTCGTTCAACCAGATACCACATTTTGACACTATGCAATGTGTCATGCTGTGGTGAACATGGGGGTGTTCAGGCCGAGAAATTCGAAACTCTGACCAGGAATTGCATGAACCCACGACCCTCTGCAGGCTAGGTAAGTGCGCTAATACTGGTCCTAAGGGCCTAACTAGGCCCCTAATAATTTTATATTATTCAAGTATATGTCAGCCTATAGATCCCGAATTCCGATCGCCTGTGGATCATATATTCAAGCGAAATTTGAATGGCATCCCCAATTAAGTTCCACAAGATGTAACCGACGATCATCCTGAATACTGTATTATTATAATTATTATAGTAACCTATACTCGGTAATACAATCATGACGTTCTAATATTGGCTCCCTATAAATCTGCAAGTGGCTGCTTGGTGCTCGGACTCTATAGAAGACTCAGCACGACGTTTATATCGAGTGAGGAATACCATTATAATGAATTTTGCAATTTTGGAAACTTAATTTTGCCGAAAGTAGTGTATCTACTCCATGTTAAAGATTTCAATGCTTTTCAATTGCGCTACGCATTTCTGAGAAAGTGTTACAAAACAAATCGCAGTGTAAAAATCACACAAAGATAAGAGAAATAAACACTTGTTATGGTTAGTCTAACATTTAATGTATGCTGCTGTTCTTATCATTTCTATTCCAATTTCATCAACATTTAATTCATTCATCATTTATTTCACACAAAATACAGTATTAATACATGTATACATTGATATATGATATCATATTTGTGTAGTTAAAAAAAAAAAAATTAAAAAAGCAAAAACAAATAAAAAAAAATTAACAAAATTAACAAAATTAACACAAAAAAAAACAAAAAAAAAAACAAAAACCTAAAACTAAAAAAAAGTTAAAAAGCGAACCTAATGGATACATATATCTTCAAGAATGCATTCTATTTCATCTCTTGTCAAGAGGAGGGACTGAAAAATATTATCTATGATGTCCCGAATGAGGCTAGCTTCAGGATCAGAGGGCAAAGCAGAGCATGATTTATTTAAATTGAGGGATGTGGTGCTTCTATTGTCTGACAGGAGGATGCTAGTGACATAATTAATAGTGGCGTTTCTGCTATGACGCATTATACAATGCATACGATGAAATCTATTTAACAGTTGCACTTTCAGAGAAGCAGTGCCTATTAATGGGGGTAACAAATTGCGATGAGTTCTCAACGGAATGTTCAGAAGAAAGCGAAACCCTGTTATATTTCACACATATATTATCAATGCACGACTGACTCAGATTCCATGCCTGCGAACCATAGAACGTCATACAATAGGCTTTAAACAACTTAATTATATCATCTAAACGATCACCTTTCAATGAATTGACGTGAAAAAAAAATCACTGATCTTGCGAGTACTTTCTGGTCCTTCGTCAAGATCAAAAGAAACAACATTGCCTAAATGCTTCACCTGCTTTACACATTAAACTTTCTTTCCACAAAAAGTGATATTAGACACACTGTGAATATTAGACAAATGACTAAAAAATAACTTCGGATTTAGATGGGTTAAACATTACATTAAAATTAAGTGCGAACATTTCGCAGATTTTGAGCATTTCTCTCAATCTTCTCAAAGATGCCACAAGAAGAGTGAGATCGTCTGCACACGACAATGCATCAACGAAACGCTGCCCGATGTGACACCCTATGCCCGAGTCCCTAAGTCGCTCCAACAAAATATTCATGTAGCAACATAAAAGAATAGGAGAAAAAATTCCGCCCTGCTTGACGCCATTGAGGGCCCGAAAGGTTCGGTCTGAGCGCCATTCCACCTGGCTGTCATTTTCTGATGCGAGTAACAATTTATCAGAAAGCGAATTACGTATAAGCAGGTTCGCCTCTATTCTGTAAAATGCGAAAAAGTTTATCATGCCTGATGCGGTCGAAGGCTTTTGACGCATCAATAAGACAACAGTAAACTCCTGTGCCCCTGTTAAGAAAATGGTTCACAGTTTCTTTGAGCATGAGAGTACACATGGAAGTACTATGCTTTGCTTTGTTCGCAAACTGCAGATCGCTCGTACCGATTTGTTCTCTTGATTTCTTCATGAGAATCACCTCCATCAACTTAGCGATGCAAGAGCTTAGACTTTAGCCTTATAACTATGCCTCGGTAATTATCACTGCTGCAAATATCACCATTGAGGTTTTTCGGGATCGAGAACACAATGGCTGTGTTAATAGCTGCTAGAGAGTGGCCGTGGACCAGCATTGCGCTCAGCAAGAGACTGAGATGTTTGAGCATATTCTCAGGAGCCCAGATGAGATAGTTCGACCACATCATTCTCGAGCCATCATGCTTACAGGACTTGAGTCTTTTGACAGCCGCTATCACCTCAGCTAATGTAACGGTCATTGCATTCGTTGATGTTTGACTTAATGCTTCGCTCAGCTGCGAGGTGATAGAACGCATCTCATGCGGATTCGATGGTACAGAATTATACAATGTTTTGTATTTATCGCCAAAGATATTTGCGATGCCAATATCAGTAACAGCGCTATCTATAGTTGGAGCAGTTTTTCTTTTCTTTTCTTAGGGTTAACATTCTGAACCTCTTTCTAAAAACTGCGATCATCTGAGGACGTCGTGCTTGTGCCCATTCTCTCTTTCTGCGGAGCGCTCTCTCTTCTCTCTTATATCGGCGCAGTGCATAATGATATTCGCGCTTCGTATTTTGCCATAGATCGAACACAATGCCATCGCGTGGTTTATCGCACGATTTCCACACGGAATCCCAGAATAAAGCGTCATCTTTGTACAGTTTCATTCTCTCTGACCACTTTGGACTGCTCAACTTATTTGAGCGACTCACAGGAAAGAACGAAGTGCCTGCGTCTGAACAAATTTTGCATAACTGTTCACAAAAGAAATCAATTCGATCACAGTGAAACGGTGAAGAGCAAAGCGAATCTCTACAATCGGTTACACAGGAGGGGACTTCAAAAGTGCTTAAAGCAAGATTAGTCACTCGTCTGTACTCGGTAATATGGACATCAGTAACACGCCCATGTTATGCTAGCATATGATCAAGCTGTAACAATGCGCAATGATTCGTACTATAATAAAAGTAGTTCCAAGTTTTCCCTCATGGCTTCTTGATTCATCTCAACGACCAGAGTAATAACAAGACAGACCCCACGCAATGGAAGGCTGCCTCAATTCACTAGTACTACCACAAATTCTATTCACTGAATCGAAATCGACATTCGTAAAAAGGGGTAAATCATTTGATGGGTTTAAGACATGATCATAAACATTAAGAAAAGAAATATTATGAGAAATCGACTGAGATAAAACAAAATGATCAATGCATGATCGGCCTTTGCCATCACTACTAATGAAGGTGTCCGACATCTGCTGTGCTTCTGAGCATCTCCAAGCTAAGTCTGAGTTCATGTCGTGTGCGAGTTGGTTGAGTGCATGAGAGTGAGCATTATTGTGACTAATGTCAGTGTTCAGGTCACCACCAAGGATGACAACATCTGCGTCACTCTCAATCCACAAACACAATGCAGAGTCAAGGGCGGCTTGGTATTCGGCGCCGACGGAAGTCTTCGAATGATTGTCACATGGAAAGTATGCATTGACGAGCAAAAATGTCGTTGTGTCCATGGCTCTGCTGTCCACTCCCATGGCGTTTCCTTCTTCAGAAGTTGACGTAGAAACTGTGTCCTTAATGCTAGATGTGGAATGAATGGGCTCATGTACTGAATCAATCCGAGGAACTCTGGAGCTCGGCTGCATTCGTCGGCGATGGCTTGTTTGCAATATTGTCGCACTTTCTTTCATCAGGGTGCATTCCTTCACTTGACCATGTAAGTCCAAAAAATTTGACTACTTTCTGACGGATATGACATTTTTTCCGCATGGAGCACGAGGCCTTTCTTTCTTGCAACTGGCATCATCTTGTGGAGGACGTCATCGTGCTCTTCTATGCTCTTGCCATACACCACGATGTCATCAGCAATCCCAATCACTCATTCACCGACTTGCTGTAGTATCCGATCCATCCGTGACTGAAACACACCTTGGCTTACGCTCAGTCCGAGCGGAAAACACAAAAATCTGTATTTGCCGGCTGGAGTCTGGAATGTGCACAATTTGCTGCTTTCTTCTGAAAGATGAATACCCCAGTATCCGTGCTTTGCGTCAAGTTTCGAGAACACTGACGAACCTGTGAGCTTATAGCTAATCTCGTCAATGGTTGGAGTCTTGTGATATGTTCGCTTGATCGCCATGTTGAGGTGCTTGGGGTCGAGACACATTCTCAGCTCATCATTCGCCTTAAGTGTAAACGCAAGTGAGTCGATCCATTCAGATGCTTCTGTGTCGTCACACTTCTTGATCACTTCATTTTTTTCCATTTCTTCGAGTTTCTTCGATATCTCCTCTCTAAGTTGGATGGGGTACTTTCTGGGCGGCGCTATAAATGGCTGGGCACCTTCGTTCAATTCAATGCTGTATGCTCCAGGCATATTCCCCAGTCCAATGAATCTGTCAGGATACAACTGCTGCATTGTCTGTATGTCCGAAATAGGTTTCTTCTCATCCGGTCTTCTGACATGGTGGAGATGTTGCGGTTCCTGGCGATGCTCACAATGCCCAATCTCTCCGATGCATCGCATGATAGAATAGCCGGTCCGTCTGTGTTACATACATAGAAATTGAAAAAGATCCATGGAGAACCATCGAACCGGATTGGCATCATAATGGTCACCTCATGATGTAGGGTAGATCCGTCGACTGCAGTGAGCGTGGCGCTACTTGGCTGTACTATAGCTTGCTACTGCCCTTATGTGGAAACATCTGTTTGAGGCATCTTGATGGAAGGATGCTTCCATTGGCTCCGATGTCCGCCTTCACTCTGAGGGTGGCCCGTCGCTGGATCCCTGGTGGCTTCACGTCCAGCTTGGCAAAGATTTCTCGTCTCTGTACGCTGTTGATCTCAATGCTTCCTATATCCAATGGCAGTTTTTCCTCATCATCTTCTCTTTTTTCCAAGCTGTGTACTTGTGGCGGCTTTGACTTTGATCTTGGACGGCTGTGTGACCTCGTCTTAATGTTTGAGTTCCTTGCATGGCTGAATTGAGTCTTCTGTTCGCACACCTTTGCAAAATGGTTCGCAGCTTTGCACTTGTTGCATCTCTTGCCGTAGGCTGGGCATTTTCTCGGCTGATGGCTCAATCCACAATATCGGCATGTCTTCGTCTTGGGAAGATTTCAAAACGTCTATGTGGGTAGACTTGCTGTGCTGCGTAGCTTCGCACTTCATGGCAGTATCGAGTTTGAGATCATTGTCCTTTGCAATCAATCTGCGCTGTATTTCAACAGATTTAACACCTTTGATCAGTTGAAACGTTATTTGATCATCGGTTGCTGCACCCTCATATTTGCATGCTTTTGCTTTTGCTCTTAGGCGACATGCAAAATCTTTGACCGGCTCATTGTCTTTCTGCTTCAGCGCAGATAATTCAAGCCTGCTGACCCACTTATCCGGAGTGCCTATGAGGTGTTCCTCAAATTTCTTGAATATGCCAGATGAATCCGCCTTCTGATTTGAGCTTAATTGCCACGTTTCCCAAATTTCACGTATGTTTGTGCCAACGGATAATAGAATACAGTGCCATTTCTTTTCCTCGGCAACATTATGAATGACTAAATAGCTCTCTAGGAAATCATTCCATTCCGTAAATGCTAATTGCTGGTCCTTATGGTCCCAATTCAAAGACGGCGTCTGTATGCCTTGTGCCATACTTGTGGTATAAGATCTCTGCTTTCTTCAATTATACGAAAGTCCACTTATCTTCTTGTCTACGGTGCTTGTCACAGTTCTCCGACGGTCGATTTAGAGTTCCAATCTATTCTGAGGTGCTGAACTTGAGTTTACGTTGCTGATCGTCAATTGAGCGTTGAGCCTTGCCCCGCTTCGTTGAGTACGTTGAGTTCGTTCGCTGCCACCATGAATTATGACTCTGACGAGGTATTGAGCAAAAGGGGTCGATGCTTTATTTCACATGTCTTTTATATCATTACATTGAGCTTATCCCTTACTACCTGCTCACGTTACATATTGAGCAACTGAGAACATAATTCCAACTGATACAATCAATTTATTCAATACTTCAGCGTGTAATACAAGTTATTCATGTGATGTGAAATGCCAGTTTACTTGGAAACACGTAATAAAACAAGAGTAAATTTCAATACTTGAGAGGGAGAAACCTCGCAGAATGCAAATGCAGGCAGCTTTTTTTGCAAATTCAAATCATGCAGCAAAAACAAAACATATCAGCAGTTTAGATAATGCATGCACAAATTGTACATGCTATAGTTCTATAATAAAAATCAATGAGTCTAACAAATTGGAAGCAAAACCCTGAGTTATGAAATTAGCACCTTCCGCTGTTCCATAATTAACTAGACTCAAAAGGAGCGTCTGCTTTCAACACTTTAAATCAACGCCTATTTGCAGATAAGCAGACACGGAAACTCACGCATAATTATTGGTTGTCTTTGCTGCCTCTTCGTCCGAATCTGATTTGTTCTTGAATCTCGCTTCTTCTTCGAGCACGGATAAGCGGCGTGCGAGATTGCTGGCCAGTCTCATTTGTTCGCGAGGCTCTCTGGGATATTGATGAAGTCCTTGAGCCTCTCTGTGAAGTGATGGGGGGCTGAGGTGTCACGGACGATCTTGAAGTCGTCCTGGACTGACTCAGAGTGCGAGCAGGTTGAGATGATCTCTGGGCCAACCGGCGCGTGGATGAGCTGCTTGAAGCAGACGGCTGACGTCGAGTAGCCACTAGTCGGTCTTGCCCGGGATTTGTGGCATCGTGTGGAAGGTTCTCAGCGAGCGAAGAGGAGATTCTGGAGAGAGGTCTATGCCTCGATAGAGAAGACTGTTGAGTTTCCCTTGCGTTTGGTTCTTGCTGTCGAGTATTTTCGGTCAATGATGCAGTCAGAGTATTGGATGATCTGCGAGGAGTGTTCTGCTGCCGAACATCCCTCATCACTCTTTGCAGAATACCACTACCTTCGGGAATGATTCTGGGTTCATCAGACGTCTCTTCGATCGTAGGTGTCTCGCTTTGTGGAGAAGCAATAGGAGGTAAAGCCACATGCACCCCGAGGGAACTTTCACCGCTCTGTGTCGGCTGTGGCATTCGTGGTGTTGTTGGCTCCTGACTCCTCAGGATTTGCCTCGAAGGCTCCCTTGCCCTGGAAATGAGAACGTGTTCGCGTGGAGTTGAGGGTGGAGTGGAAGACTCCGAAGGGGATTCAGTCTGTCGGCTAAATCTATTGCTCCTTTCAGTAATGAATGGTGTGTTTTCGAATCTCCTTTCACCTGTGTCCGTTTCAGGCGTTCGTCGAGGCGTGTTGTCAGCTTCGTTGTCGGGCGTTCTCAGCCTCCGCAGCCCATCTCGCATACTCTCTCCCGCCCTTTGGAGCAGCGCAGGATCGTTCAGTCCCTGTATCACTGATGGTCGGTTTATGAGTCCTCTGCGGAGACTGGCCCCCATATCACTCAATGTTCCATTCAAATCACTTTCATCGTTATTCGAAAGTCTGCTCAGCGGCGTAGTCAGGAGGCCTGATAGGATCCCTCCAACTTCGTTCAACTGCTCATTCAGCGCAAGCACTTCGTCCAATCGTTGGATCCTTCGCATTGGATCTTGTGCTTCCTGGTAGCTGTTCAACGCCTGTTGCCTCAGCTGCATTTCCAGGTGAAGCAGCGTCATCATCTGGTGAATCATCACCCTGCCCTACAAAACAGAATTCGTCATTTCTTGTTCAGATTTGCACGGTTTCTTACCTGTTGCAGTTGGGATCTGATGCCCACCGCTCTCTCTACACGGTTGCCTGGATTTCTCGCCTGCAGAAGCAACCCGGGTAGCATCAACACCTGGGATCTGGGAGGGTGCAGGCGGGAGAAGTCGACATGAACATTGCTAAACTTGGCCTTGCCGTGGCTGTGCATGAGGAAAATTTTGAGAGGAGAACGAAATCGACATGTGTCTTCATAGCACTGAACCCTTTTGTCGTCTAGGATGCGGTTCACTTCTTTGGTGGTCAGGTACTCGGTCTGGGGGCATCTGAAAAACTAATTGATCAACTTGATTCACTGATGTGCTGGATCTGCACCTGCACATTGGGCATTTTTGGCTGTTTTCTCCGAATGTCATGGACCAGGCGAACACACAGGTGTGACAGAAGAGGTGTTTGTTGTCACATTGTCTGCAGTCGTTGACGATGAGGAAACTAACAGAAGAAAAAGTATCAAGCAGGCATGATATTGGGTGAAATTTTAACCTTTGCATTTAGCCCACCCTCTATAGACAACCCTGATCTTGAAAAAATGAACATAAACATAAACAAAACAACTATTAATTGATCACCAAAGCCACAATAAATGATTGCACACACTTTATTTTTATTTATTTTTTTGGCTCAGGATTTCAAATTACATTTAAATTTTCATCCTTAAAAAAAAAACAAACAAACAAAAAAACAAACAAACAAACAAAAACAAAAAAACAAGAGTATATGTGTTATAAGTAATGCATTCTATGATTAAAAATATAGATCAACACAGAGAGTTAATGTAAGGGCTCGAATAATAACTTGCGACATTACCTGCAGTATTAATCGATTTGGCTATACCAAATCCGCTTATGTGATGCTTGTAAACCAATTCAATAACACCAACGTTTGAACGTGTGAGCGAAATACTAGATAACCAACCATAATAGTAAATAATATTATGGTTAATTATCATGTATTTAGTATTATATGCACTGACCATATTCCACAGGTTAGAGATTCTTTATCCGATTCAGAGAGATCCAGGAAGAGTTCTTCCGGGAATCCTCCGACTTTAACTCCGGCCGGTTTAAGAACTGTATCCAGAACATTCTGGAAAGTCATCTCCCGGATGTCCATCTTCCTGGGATGTGATCTCCTGGCTAAAATGTTCATTTCAATTATCGACATAATCAGGGCTGCTTTTCAGCATCAACTTTCATAATATATATGTAGGCCTATGATGATTGAGGAGATTGAATTAGGCCATCTAGCTATGCACCGGTAAGGATCACATTGTTAATCCTTCACATCATGAAGTCAGTTAATCACAAGAAAATACTTTGCCCATTTAACTAATAACAAAATTAATATTAATTGTTTTACACTGTTGACCTAATACATATAATGCATTATCAAAAATGTGGCTGATTGATTTTTTTTTCTTTAATTGGGGATCAAATAATATTTTTAATCATATTTTATCAGCTAAATAAATAGATAATAAGGACATTACACTCCTTTTTATACAACACAATTATCAACACCTCATTTTTGGGGGTATAATTATTTTAGGCCAAAAAAAAAAAAAAAAAAAAAAAAAAAATCATCATCATCATCATAAAAAAGTATTATATTTTTGAAATGAAAGAAAATAGTTATGCCCGCCTTGTGTGTACCGGTGAGTATGAATTAAAAGCCATATATTTGATGAGCTTCCTCATAACATATTCTTTCACAGATCATGAGATGTTTAGCAATTGTCCTGTGACTAAAATGACCGCTCCATTACGATGCAGAATACCAAACCTCATTAATTATTTTCTTCAGGTAATAACCATTTTTCATGAAATTGTATCATCTTTACCATCAAATTATTTAGGAGTCTGATCTGTTCCTCTCAGTGTGCATATAATTATGGTGATGGCTCACAGGACTATCTATGCAATTTCGAGCATTTTGGAAGACACCGAATGTTGGCGAGAAGTGCAGACAACAAAAACTGATATCAGTTCATGTAAATTTAGAATTTGATCTGAAATGAAATGTGATGTTTCTAATGCTGTTTAAAATTGCAGTTACCAGGAAAACTAATCCAGAAAAATTCTGCGCCGCAAGTTAGAGTTTATGGGAGCCCTATGGGTGCCCAAAAAAAAAAACCCCCCGACTGTATTTCATTGCCTTCCAGTCCAATGAAAAGAACATAATTGTGTACCAAAAGATTCAGATTCAAGTTACTGATGATTCCCACTTTGCTGTAATATATCAGGAATTTGTTTAACGCTGTCGACCTCGACCTATGCTTTAAGTCCTCTTTATTGGTAACAGGAAGTCGTTTTTCGCTTTCATCTCGTCGCTATCTTAACGAACTTCGATAACATTATACTAATGTGATCGAGCAGTCAACCCATGCTATTGAGTATCTCTGGGTAAATCTCGTGGAACTATGCTAAATAAAGTTATAGGGTGGCTTTATAATCTCCCCTAGACCTATATGTGAAATCTGGATGTCATGGCATCAATTATGTCATTGTCGGATGCGACCTGGCATGTTTTGACACGATCATTCAGGTTACAGTACTCAGAGATATGATAAGATATAGATAAAGCATTCTATTATAATTTTGGCCTCGCGGATAGATTAAGTCATCCGGATGCGTTAAGTTGTTGAGTTATTTGCAACAGGAAATTTCACATGTTATCCAGCTGGGTTAGATTGTTGAGTCAAGGAAATAATTACGAAATATCGCGATATATCCCGAAATATCGCGAGTTATTCACTCAACTCTCGCACTGCAATTAGCGTTTGGAGAACGTTAGCGTTCGATCTCTTTGGTGGCATGATTAATCGTTTCTTTTGTCTCTGCACAAACAAAAGATAAAAGAACCAATCGATCGCCACTTTGAAATCGGCGAACTACTAAACAACAAAGTGGCACACTCAGCTCTGACATTCATTAAAAACAGAGGTGTGAAATATCACAGTTCGCTTGCATGATCGGGTCGATTGAGAGGAGTGACACGCGAGCAGTCAAGATTTGCTCGAGAGGGGTATGGATAATGCTTCAATGAGCAATATTTTGAAATTTGATTGACTATCTATAACATTGTGGGTTCGTAATAGCAGGAATCAACTCTGCTCAAGGGACTGGATATTTGGTTCGTATTAACCGGAAGTTCGAACAAAGCGGAGTTCGAATTATCCGTTGAACCTTCAATGTTAAACGATAGGGATCTGGCGGGGACCCCAAAATTAGTTCTATATACCAGGAAATTCCATATAACAGAGTTCGTAATAACGAGCTTTGACTTTATTTGCTTTTTGCTCTACAATAATGTATGTGCGTTTTCTACGGATAAGCCTTGATACCTTGACACCGTTAAAAAGCAAACCCAAAATTTAATTTGAAGAGATATTTAATAAAGATATCACTGTCACGATTTTGCCAGAAATGAATTTTGCAAATTCATTTCTGGCAAAATTAGAGGCACAAATGTCAGACATAAATTATGTATTTTATTTTTAAAATTTGTGCCTATAACATTACATAAGGATCATCGATGCACTACAGCGACTATACGCTCGGTACACTGTGTGTACATTCAAATGAGATTTCGGCTATGAGATTAGTTCACAAAAACAACTACGACATTCACGTCACACACGCACACACACACACACACACATCATCATCATCATCATCATCATCATCATCACACCATCACACACACCCACACACACGCACACACACACACGCGCGCGCGCACGCACGCATGCACGCACACACACACATACTAGTACATACACACACATACACACACACCCTCTCACACACACACACCATCACACAAACACACACACACACACAAACACACACACACACACACACGCCCTCATCATCACACACACTGCAATGCAAATGCACACCGCTTGAAACCATACACTCGCTGTGTTATATAGCTACTAAGTATACACATGCTGAGACACGCATCGCATTCACACGAACCACGCACATTGATCATCACGACTTACCTGCTGATTCAGACCTCCGAGGCGCGTATTTGTGACATATTATAGCTATACAAATTGCTCTTCATTTTGAAAATAGTAAAATCCTGCAGACCTTGGTTACCAAACGGCGTCATGTAACCGCCATTTTGAATTGGGTTCAAAGTGTGTGAGAGTTGGCTCCCGATCAATAGATCATATCGATTGGCTTTTTCGCGCCATGCAGGTGCTACAATCAAGATCGAGACGAATTTGTAAGGTTGATCCATAAATGCATAACATGGGTTCTCAATCAGTGTAATACTTATGCACACATGCCAACCTTTGTCCAGGGCAAAAACGGAGATAAAGGAAATCGCTGACGGGGTGGGTAAGGGAGGGGGTGCCCCCTCCATGTGGCCCTGCAGGGACAATTTTTTTTTTAATTGTTAGGTTGTTGCATCAGGAAGCACAAATTGGTTCAAATTTAACCCAAAATTTTGGTACAAATAATCCACTCCATAAAACCAGCATCTTCATTGCAGCCATGTACAGTTTGTTCACCCCGGATGTGTTGTCCGTCAACCACGATTCGCAGCTGTACAGCATAGATGCAGACAGGGCAACGGTGAGTACCTTATGTTTGAAGGCAAACGGCATGTTGCTGTTCTTCTGGACGAATGCTGCAAACTTGTTAACGTGCTTCCTGCACGCCTCCAACTGGTGTTTCATCATTGAAGCCATCCTGCCGTCTTCTGTGAAATGGGCGCCAAGATACACATAGTGGGTTGCGTGGCCTAGTGTTGAGCCAGTGAGCTCAATGGAGAGTCTGTCCTTCTGTCCGTTTGTGACCATCAACTTGGTTTTCTTCTGGTTCATTAGCATGCGTATTGGTCACAGAAAGATTCCAGCGTCCGCAACTTTTCCACGCGTCTTGCACGTGATGTCGCCATGATGACAGTATCGTCCATGAGTAGCATAGCATGCAGCCGACCGAGGAAAGCGTCTTCTTCCTGTGCTTGAAGCATTCTGCTGAGCTTATCAATGTACAAAACAAAGAGGAAGCAACTTGTCGGTGCACCTTGCCGAACTCCAACAGATGAATCAATGTCGATGGCAGAGCCGAGGCAGAACTTGGTGTCCTGATACAGAGCTTCAATGGAATGGAGCATAACTCCTCCGCATCCCTTTTCCCTCAGACATTCAAACAGCTTTCTGTGTGGCACCCTATCATACGCCTTCAGAAAGTCAACAAGCAACAGGAACATGTCGCTTCTCTTTCCGTTTCGCATAGTCTGTGAGGAGGCGGAGCGTTATGATCTGCTCGAGGCATCCACGCCCTTTCTGTGCGCCTGCTTGTGAAACATCGATGCTCATCCATTGAGTGAGGCGGCGATTGAGGAGATGGTCGTATACTTTTGCATGTTTCGTGTACTTTTGCATTACAATACATGTATTGCCGTCGCCTCTTAGGATGCAATTTATAGCATTGAATATCTAGTTCTCAACCACTATTATGTTCATTAGTAAATTTAGGTCACAGAAATAATACTAATCCATTCGTATAAACCAATCTACTCAATTACGCTAAAAGCTTGCAATGTTTGCCACCGTGGTACGGGAAAGCGCTATAATAAATTAATAATAATGCTATGCTACTATACTCACTATAGTAACAGATCTGGGTGCTGCAAAACAATACTTGCAATATTCAATATTCTTGCAGCCGTATTTTAATTGAATTATTTGTATTTTCTGTATAACAATTTTGATAAGATATTTTTACATTAAAATTTTTCATCCATCAAGTATGAGAATATCCTTGCCCGAAACATTATACAGGTCAAAGGTCAAAGTTCAATGTCACAATTGCGGAAAAATTGTCATCTTGTTCAATATTAATCATAACATCCCCATGTTTTCTTTATTTAACACATTTACCGCCAAACACGGAGATCTCCGTGCTTTGCACTTAATTAAGGATATATACGTGTGCTATAACCGCTGGCGTGTCATTTCTGAAAATGCCAAAGTGTTTGACCGTGTTCATCTATGATTTTATGATGATTTCACGGATACCGGTATATGTTCCTAAACCAACCATCAATCCTTGTACTTCTGAAGTTTACATAGCAGTTATAATTACCGATTGATTTGTGATAGATCGCTGCCGAAAGCATGTAGCGAAGCGATCCCGACTCAAGGTGAAGCAGTCAGACCCTGGAGCAGATTGTAATTAGCTATAATCGGCTGGCTGCAGTAAAAATGACCGGCCAGCTGCTTAAGCCGTTCCACCAATCAGAGATATCGGCTCAGCATTTTGATCGGCGGCTAGCAGCGGCCTGGAGTGGCTTGGCAATGGTTGCCATATTATCCTATACGTATAATGATGCCACTAGTTAACACAAACATGCACTACTCTCTACATGTGGTACTAATGTGGTAATTTTGAGATTGGACGATTTCTTAACCCTATGATGTCCCACTCAATTACACTCTCTTGCTTGACTCAAGCTCAAGAGGTTTAGGCCGTTTTATCAACTCTAAAAATATTATTTTTAACCATGAACAGTATAATCACCATCATCACTTCGTTTGTTGTGTCTGCTGAAGCAAATTCAGCAAGATTCTAATTAACTTTTTTACAACAAGCAAATAATATAATATATAATAATATATAATATATGCAGCGGGAAGAGGAAGCAAACAGAGGAACAGTTTGGAAAAGGAATGCGGATGGCGAACCGAAACAGAAAAGAAACACAAAACAAGGAAACAGTTAAGAAAAATAAACAAATAATAATGACTGAATTAGCCTATGCCTTGTCAACCTCGCAAAGCAACTTAATTCGAAACAGGGACATGGAGGTCACCGAGCTGAAGGACCTGGAGCAACTATCCGCCTGAACCGCCGCTTTTATTTTTTGCTTTCTTTTCTTTCACCCCAAAATGAAAATTTCTCTTCTCTCTTTCAATTTCTCTTTTTTATGTGTTTTTTTTTTTTTTTTTTTTTTTTTTTCTCTGGCTTTGTGTGCTTTCTCTGTTTCTTCTGTGTGTCCTGAATACATCTATTATTTGTGGTTATTTGACATGGTTCATGCATTTTTTTTTTTTTTTTTTTTTTCGTGTGTCTGAGGAGCCGGGATGTTGGTTTGTTTTGACATAATGGCTGTTTCATTTATTGACCCCGATATTTGTTTATGTTACGATATGAAGTTAGCTTCAAGAACCTCGTTAGCACGAATACTAAGTTATTGGACAGTTTTTCCATGTTAAATGTTAACATTCGTAGCATTCCTAAGAATTTTGGTTCTCTAGAACAGTACTTGTTTTGTTTACAATTCGATTTTACCTTGCTAGGTATAACTGAAACATGGCATAGAGAGAGCAGCACTGTAGATCTTTTTGAAAGAAAAGGGTACCACAGCGTCCACAGTTACGTAAAGCCAGGCGGGGTGGAGGCGTGTCGCTTTTTGTAAAGAGCACTGTCAATTTCAGTGAGCGCTCTGAGCTTTGTGAACTTAATGACCTGTACGAATGTCTTTTTATTGAACTCAATGATTTGACGTCAAAGAAAAACATAATCGTTGGTCTAATTTATAGGCCTCCAGATTCTGACAAAGATGCTTTCATCACTAGTCTCTCTCAAAAACTGACCAAGCTGAAAACAGAAAACAAACGGGTATTCTTAATGGGTGACTTTAATATCGACCTTTTAGATCAGCAAGATAGACATTCGGCCGATTTTTTAGATAGCATCCTTTCCAATTATATGTCTCCGTTAATAACAAGGCCGACTCGAATAAGCGCAGACAAAAATAATCTGATTGATTGTATTTTTTGTTCTACCTCTCTTGAAAATGAATGTATCAATGGTATCTTGTATACTGATGTATCTGATCATTATCCGATTTTTACTGTTTTCTGTTCTGAACAAATAGGGCGCGATGTGAACATTATAGAAAAGAGATTTGTTAATGATGCATCTCTAGAAGAATTTCGCTCTAGTGTTGAGACTCTGGACTGCATGGACTGATTTGTACAATGAAACTGATGCGCAGGCTGCCTTTACCAATTTGTACTTGAAAATCAAACGCTCATTTGATAATGCTTTCCCTCTTAAAACAGTCCGAAGAAAACAGCATAAAAAAACATCATGGCTGACTGCTAGCTTACGTAACTGCATAAAGACAAGAATAAAGACAAATACCAACTGTGAATAATGCGTCTGTTCTTGATTCCTTAGGTCCTAGAGTCAATGAGTCTATGTTTTTGCATCCTGTGTTTTGTAACGAAGTGCTTAATGTAATTAATCA
>KB312031.1:3496-24668 GCA_000328365.1 Capitella teleta | reverse complement strand
TTACATAATATCCTCTCACTATCGCAATTTGGATTTCGGAAGGGATACTCTACCTCGATGGCATTGTCGCATGTTGTGGATCTCATAACATCTGTTTGCGACGCTGGTAATAATGTGATGGGTTTATTCATCGATCTGTCCAAGGCTTTTGACACTGTAAATCATGAAATTCTGCTCAGAAAGCTCAAACACTACGTACGGTTTATATAAGAGGCCTCCCAGGTCGATCGATGAATAATTACCTACCCGACCGGAATAGCGCAGTGGGTTAAACCGCTGACTACAATCCTATGCCGACCGTGGGAGTCGAGGTCCCGGGTTCGAGACCCGATCAGGCTACGGGCGTTATGATTGTGAATTACAATTGTAATTCTTCGGTGACTCTGCAGTGCTGCCCAACTGCGTAACAAGGCCGGGCGCTGTGTACTACTGTCTATGGTGGTATGCAGGATAAAGAACCCTTGGGATTTATCGATAAGAGTAGGGGAAAACCCCGGTCCCGGGCCTTCTGTTCTGGCGCCCGTATCACCCGAACGGGTTGGGTGGAGCCGTAAAACCCCAATCACTCACTCACTCACCTAACCGACCGGACGCAATTTGTTGAATACAATGGATAGTTTTCTTCAGATAGTGCTGTAAGCTGTGGGGTTCCACAGGGCTCTATCTTGGGGCCATTATTGTTTATATTGTACATAAATGATTTGCCGTATGTTGTACCCTCGCTCAAAACGGTTATGTATGCGGATGACACTTCTTTCTTTTTTCTTTTTTTCTTTTTTGTAGTGGGTGTAATTGGTCGGAGGTTATCACCAAACTAAATGAAAATTTAATGTACGTTGTTAAATGGTTGAATTTGAACCGATTGTCACTGAATGTAAAAAAAAAAAGTCACAACTGCCCCGAGAGATCAAGGTGAAATCCGGACTCTGTTTTGGAACACGTTTATTAACCAAGATAGAAATCTGATGACGGTGACAGAAATACGATGACGTGCATACGGTTCACTATAATATATAATATATATATATATTAGCTGAGACAAAGAAACAACAAGTAACTCACAATTTTAGAGGTGACTGTCTATTGAATTACAGGTATTACAGACGGCTTTATATACGCTTTATATATTAAATGTTCAGTGCTGTTGCTCTAAATGCTCAGTAAATTATTTCAGCTTTGACTAGACTCTTGATTGATAATTTGACCAGAGTAGATATGTTTGTCAGATTATTCGAATTAGATGCATGATTCACTAAGTGCGGTTGGCCATAACACCTCGTATCAATGTCCGTATTGCTATATGTCCCTGAATGCCTCGTCGACTTCATAAATGTCAACGCCTCTATTATAGAGGAAGAATAAGGAAGAATGTCGCGTGAACGCCGGTCGTTCGCACAGCGAGCGAATTTTGTTAATTGCCCACGGCCGGGTTCGAACGCCATTCCCTGCTCAAGGTGTGTTCCCCATATACATGGCTGAAAAATGCCCGAAAAACGAGGCTAACGCGGTCATATCTTTTTACTCCAAAAAGCGACAACGTAAAAATTTACAAGATATAGAGACGTAACCATCTTGAATATTTTGTGAAAATTTCAAATCAATATCAATTATAATTGCAGAGTTATTTGACTTTTGTCAAACATGATCAGAAACGTTTTCGTTTTTAAGCGATTCTAGCTGTCTCCACGTGGAGTCCAGGAAGTGTTTGCTGTGAAATTAAAAAGCATTTGTTAAGCTCCTTATCAGCAAACTCGCCTCGCTGCTCGTAGAAGCGATGGTGCGGGTTGACTTTTCTTAATAGGGGTAATCGACAATTTAACTTTCCTTCTTCTTTCTTCCTCTAATTACTTCCCAAATTTTCCTGTTCACGTCTCTGACTGATTTTTTGTTTTACATTTGTTTGATTTATACAATGCGACCTGTTTTGTAACACTTTCTCGGAAAGGCGCAGTGCCATTGTAAATCATTGAACATTGAATCATTAACATATGGAATAGATTACTATTGACCCACTCTCTATAGACAGAGTGGACCAAAAGTAGTAATTATATCCATGTTAAAAACAAAACTCTAAAATTTGCTAAAATGAATTATTTAGAAGAAAAGAAAAAAAAATGGTTAGTTAGGTGCGAGTGGAGAGTGATCGCGAAGAGAGCAAAATCAGATGAGCCCCTGAACGAGCATTAAGCAATGCCATCTCTTGTATGACGCTTCAATACAGACCCTCTGCTTTGTTTTGATTTTAGGAGATAAACATTAGTCAGTGATTAGTGCTACTGTCACAGCAATTACACTCTCAAACAAAACAATACTACGAGAGCGTCGCCTTATTTATGCGTTCAATGAAGCTTATCCGTGGTCCGGGGCCCTGTTTGCCGCCAAAATTGGAAATATCGCAGAATGTTGGGTACACTCTATTGATTGAGACAACTCGGCATAAATGTTGATGAATTTGAACAGAAATGATAGGAAAAACAGCGTGACATGTTAAACTAACCATACGAAGCATTTATTTCTCTTAGCGTGTTTTTTTACACTGCGATCTCTTTTGTAAAACTTTCTCGGAAAAGCGCAATGCCATTGAAAATCATTGAAATCTTTAACATTGAGAAGATACACTACTTTTGACCCACCCTGTGTATGATGTGCAAGCACACACACATACGTGCATATAGCCTATTCGTCAGCGGCGATCTCAGATATATATATATATATATGTATATGAGAATATTCAGACGGCATTCTGTCTAATACGTGCACAAGTAAGGTGTTTGAACTGTATCCATCTATTCACGCATGCATCCTGTATACCAGTTCACAAGTAATTAATATACCCAATAGAAGAGAAAAGGACAGGAAACAATCAAAAATTTAAAATATAAGAAGAAAGAAGAGAGACAGAGAGGAAAGGAATTATCCAGAAAGCTCAAGATATTATTTCCATTGAAGAAATACAAGAAAAACAACAAGGAACAAAAGAGTCCCAATATACTGAATTACTACCGATCTACCTTTCATTAGGAGAAACGAAAAAATATTTTCGCAAAAATTCGGGGACAGCTATAGCTTTCAATGTGATATTATTCTACAACTGATGGTCATGCAGTTATGATTTATTGTGTAGGGACACAACGCATACCTGACCATTCTAAAACGTGATGTTTTGGCCTCATTTAGCGAATCTAGATTATTAATTTGGTCACTGTTGGGAACACTAGGCTACACTAGGCAGCACTGGGCCGACATGCGCAGTGGAATTGGTGGAAAAAATATCGGTCGCGTGCGGAGAAACAGCAGCGCGCTTGGATTGACATAGCAAGCGAGCCACCTGGCGTCTGAAACGCTCAGTACACCAAGTATAAATAAAGAAATTCAAAGAACAATTTACCACAATGAGTAGCACTAACACAGGAGTAACATAAAACACAACACCACCGCAAACAACGTCACTTGGATCACGATAAAAGTACAACAAGATGTTCCGAACCGGCGCCAAACAGTAGCACACCACAGACAAACCCACAACTCCGATCAGGGAAACAGTAATTTGTCGCTGGTTGATTTCGGCCAGCGTCATTGGCCCCTTTTGACATTTGCTTCTCAGCGCTCGGGTCGCCTTGAATGCCATGACAGTCATCAATGTGATAGGAACGTACAGGAACAAAGTGAAGTTGAGGAAACTCTTGTAGACATTCTCGTACAAAGGGGAAACGCTGAACGAGTTCCGTTGAAAGATGAAGATTCCTTGTGACGTCGTAGCGATGTACTTGAGCTCAAAGAAACGGGGCAGCTGGTAGATGACCGCAATTCCAATAGCCAGAGGGGACATCAACTTCCAAGTCTTTCTTTGCTCACGAATTACATGTTTTGATGTAATTGCCTTGTATCTGCACCACATGATCAGTGCAGTGAGGTTGATTGTCGCTGTCATCAGTGTGGCCCCGTATGCCCCTAAATAGTGGTAAAAAATCCTTACATTAGCTTTTAAGATGACGTCATCCGTTGTTGTGGCCACAATTTTGAGTATGGACGCAACACCTTGGCCAATCAGCGACAGAATGTCCAGAGCAGCAAGAGTGCAAATCAGAACCATCGTTGGCGACTTTTTCTTCCGTTTGCTAAGAACCAAACCGGTCAGAACATTGGCTGGGATTCCTATGCAACAGACGAGTGCCACGGTAATGCTGTTGATAATTATGTAATACCAATGACACGTGTAGTCATGCTGACTCAGTGGTGAGCCGGTCCATGGGTCGTGGCCGCTCAGAGAGTTCTCCATATCTGACGTTTGAGCAGACGCAGTGCTAAGCTGCATGGCTGTGCTGTCCTGCATCGTGTTGTGTGCGCCACGCTTCTCGAGGGAGCTGCTTTTATAAGACATATCGGGCCGGCGCTTCACGTAATAGCAGTCGACGGAGAAAGCTATTCTAGCGCAATACTGACAATTATCCCCCATAGCATTTGAAATTGTCATCTATAGAATGTACAAACGCATTGGAGGCACTATAATGTTGATACCGCACTACCCACTGAAAGTTCTGTTTTCAATTTTGCTTAAAAGAAGGGAGCACATGATTATAGCAAAATACGCAATGTTTAATGTACTCAATGAAGAATTGGAAGCTGGACAATGCTGGCTCTTTCATATGCAATCCTCATGTGCGCTGCATCAAATTTAGCTAATTTAAAAGTTTAGTTTTTAACATGGAGTAGATAGACTACTTTTGACCCACTCTGTAAATACAGAGAACAACAAAGGAAATCCACCATATGCTGACGATACAGTATAGGCCTCATAAAAGATAAAACGAAAACAGCCAAAGTATCGATTCGTTTATATCAGTGTGAATGCGATGGATTTAGAATTAACGTAAGGAAAACAAAAGCGATGATCAGGCCTACTGAATTTCGGATTACCGATGTGAGAGACATATGAAATTATGGAATCACTGAGGATTTATCATTGTTGGGGAGCAATCAGAACTATATATGTACGTAGTTCCGAATACAGAAATAGTATTGAAATATTGTAAAGAAGATACTACATGGAAAGGGGAACTTCCATGCAGCTTTCTTCGCGATATAGCGTGAATATATATTCCAAAACATTATAATCGCACTCTGAGAATTATTTTGGAAGGAGAAAAGTGATTGACAGGCATAAAGTCCCCAGGAAGAGGGTTGGATGTAATATTGGAGGGACATTGGCCTTTCGACTGATCTCTTTATAGCAGCAGCCATATCAGCACAGTCAAATCGTACAATTTTAATGTAAAAACATCCAAATCATCCCGGATTGGAGCCAGCACTCAAAACTGCGCATTGGGTTCCATAACCAGACGACAACTTGCTGTTTTCAATAACTTTTCCACGATAAATATAACTTTCATGGCGCTCTGCTATCTTCACAACGCTGATTTCCGCTTGCTCATTAAAAGCGCTCACGAGTTTATTCACTAGAGGGCGTGAGGTGGCACTAGTGACCGTTTTTGAGTGGGAGTTGGGCTTCTTATCAGGCTGTAGGCGTAATGATTGTGAATTACGATTGTAATTCGATATAAGTATAATTCTTCTGCACGTGACTCTTCAGTGCTGCCAAATTGTGTAACTAGGCCGGGCGCTATATGTTATACTGTCTATGGTAGTATACCGGATAAAGACCCTGGCTGGTAACACATGCTGACGCTTTAATTAAGCCTTTCCTGCATAAATTATTGATATTTTATAAATTTTATTTGATATTTGGATTTTGATATTTTTCTTAGTAGAGTAAACCGTGCGCTGTCAATTAATAGATAAATAATAAATCTATTGAAATTTATTAAATTTATATCACATTATTTCATTATTTAAATATTTACAATATTGCAGATAATTTCAGAGTTATTCGACTTTTTCAAACATTATCAACATTTGTTGTGTGCTAATTACGTTTTTTGATCGTATTTGACAAAAGTCGAATAACTCTGCAATTATACGTGATATTGATTTGATCGATTGTCACAAAATACTCATCATGTTGGTTGCGTTTCTATACATTGTAAATCTTTAAGCTCTCGCTCTTTGGGGTAAAAAAAAAAAAAATATGGCCGTGTTAACAGCATTTTTCGGTATTTTTCAGCCAGGTTCAGGGAAACACATGTTAATTAAGTGGAGACTGGCGTTCGAGCCTGGCCATCTACAATTAGGAAAATTCGCTCGCTGGGCGAAAGACCGGCGTTCACGCGACATGTCAACTTTCAATAATCCTTCCTCTACGTTAATACTTTCAGGCAAACGATATCAACAGCCAATCATTTTAGATTGATGTTGAAAGATACAGTGAGAGGCACCGGCCTCATCAACCCCAATCAGACTTGAGATGAAATAGAGATACAATATGTGGTGAGAGGCACCAGCCTCATGCACCAATTAGACTTAGAGGTGACATTGAAGGTCACAATCGAGGTCACAAACTCACAAAGTTATTGTACGTCTTCCACCTGGTGTGATGTTATGTTATTTAAACCATTCATTATTTGTGTTCAAAATCTGGCGAACATTGATCGTAATTAAGAACCTCTTAAAAACATTTGAATTTGCTTTTTATTCCTAATCAACCATTTAATGAAAACGTTTCACATAAAACGTTTGCTATTTACTGAACGCGATGGCGTCATGGTAAAATAAGGATTGTGATTAAATTGCGGAGTCATACGAAGTGCGGATTTCGGGCGAAATTAAATATTGACAGCATTCCATTACATCACTGATTGATGTGTGTTGTTTGCGTGTTCCATGATTCCTTTGTTAGGATCCTTGTCGTTAGATTCCAGAATGACAGAACCGTTGACATTTCATATTCAGCTGGTTTAAGAACATACCATGGCATCGACATCGACTTCATTCTCATCAAGCTCTAGCCTAGTTTTGTTCATGTATATTTTATATTTTCATAATCGTTCTTGTTACCTTGGTATTATCTGGCCATAGCATGTTCACCACATACATTTATGTTATCACCTAGCCATGATCCATCTGTTTGATAAAATCACTTTCTCTGCCTCATAAATCAATATTTTCACAATTGTGACAATATATATACGTCATACTACCTATCATTAGTACTGCAATTGTAATTTTCAACTATATGATGTTTCACTATGTGTCCTTCGATCTTATATTCATTTATATTCATAAAGTGCTTTCACTTAACGCCAACCTTTTAATTCAAATAATTGTTTGATAATTTCGGTTGATGGAAGAATTTGTCTTTGCTGAGGTTTGCTGGAGTGCGAGTTTCTCTATTTTAGGATTATTTTAGGTAGCTTTTGTGGGATTTTTCGTTTTTAGTGGGTTTCACTGGTTTGGATTAGTTGTTTGCGTTTATTTGTATTGATTTCTTCTTCTTCTTCTTCTTCTTCTTTTTTTTTTTCTTTTTTTTTTTTCAATTTCGGGCGTTCGTGAGCGATAATGGGAGTGGATCAAAGGTGAAAGGATTATCATGATGAGTTTTTGGGGTGTGAGGGGCCGGGGTACAGAATTTATCAGGCAGTTAAGGTGCCGAAGGGGTGGTCGGGAGGGGAAAAGGAAGCTTTTTTGTGGGATTTGTGCGGGGAACAAAAGTAAAGAGTTGGAGGGAAAGGTGATCAAGAAGGGGCTGGAGGAGGAGGTGAAGAGTGAAGAGCGGAAGGGGAAGGATGAGGTGAGGAAAAATTAGGGATTAGCCCAGGATAATTGAGAGTTTTACGGGAGGTATACACCAACAATAAGATCAGGTTTGTGCTAGGGAAGTATGAAAGTGGATGGATGAAGTGTGAAAGTGGTGTGAGACAGGAATGTCCTCTATCCCCCATGTTTTCAATATTATGTACATGAGAGTTATTAGAGAGGCAGTGGGAGTACATGTGTGTGGGATGAGATACCAAGTGGAGGGACAGGGTGGGGAGATGTCAACTGAATTGTAAGGGGGATTGCTGTATGCGGATGACATAGTGGTGTTTTCCGGGACAAGGGAGGGAATGGAAAATATTATGGGAGACGAGTTATGGGTAATGGGGGACTACGGGATGAAGATTAATGAAGGGAAATCTATGGTTGTGGGTATGAATGGGAGATATTTGAAAAGGACCTGGGAGATGAGAGGGGAAAGAGTAAGAGAGAGGGCAGAAGCAAAGAATTTGGGTTTAAATTTATGGGTGGTGAAGAGGGTGGGATCAACTCAGTAGAAGAAAATGTAAAGAATGTTGCATCAGTAATTGGGATGGCTAAATTTGCAGCAAAAAGATCAGGGAGTAGGTTTGTGGTGGGAAGAGAAGCATGGAAGAGTTTGATTGTAAGTAGAGTGATGTATGCATCAGGTGCATTAGTGTGGAATGAGAATGTACGAGAAAATGTGGAGAGAACGCAGAATGAGTATGGTCGGTGGATGTGGAGATTGGAGAGGATTGTGAGGAATGCGCAGTATATAAGAGAGGAAGAGACTGAAAGGCATGTGCTGTTTGAATGTGTTTGGTATGAGAGGTTGAGAGAAGAGTGGGTGAGGAGAGGGAGAGAGATGGAAGTAGGGCTTATTGCTTGGTTGGTTATTCCAGTTAAGTTTTATTTTAGTTATTATTGTATCATTTATGAGGAAATATTCTTTAGAAATAGAAGATATAAAAAAAAAGAAACTCGAACGTCAGATTGTAACAGTGCGAAACAAAGGCACTTTAATCTAATCAACCTGAACCTGAAGTGTCAAGCGATTGTTTCCACATTTTCTCCACCTCTCCCACTCTGTTTTATTTGCCTGTAACTTTTATTTTTTGACTTATTGGTGGGCATTTTATATTATTATGCTTTACCATCCTATTTTGTTTTAACTGTTTGTAACATTTCATTTCGTGACTTATTGGTGAGCATTTATTTTATTTTTTATCTTGTTAATGTTAGGCTTTCTCACCTTTTTGTGTGGCGTTATATCATATATTATGATATATACACCATTGTCGTCAAGGGAAACCTGTACTGCTGGGGACCTTAAACTCCAGGTGTGGCCCGCCAGATCGACCCTTCAGAGTGACCCGCATTCTGTCTGTTCGGTACTATTCTTGGCCCGCGGGCTTCTATGGGGTTCACTACATGTATAATTATTATGTATATGAATACATGTACAATACATGTACTAGTAGTTCCTATTGAATTAAAAGTTGATGGGTGATAAGCCCAGAGAGGTTGTGTTTATAATCTATTTTTACCCCAAGAAAGTGCATCAAACAGTACAATAAGAGAACTGTCAATCGACAAAACAAGGATGAATGCCGGGTATCACAATGCGAATTACATGCATTGTTTTATTTTATAATTATTAACATGAAAGTGCATTTTGGGACACATTGACATTCATTTTCAATGCTGTTAAAATAAAATAAAACATTAAAAAACATTAACAATAACAAACAAGAAACCACTCAAGATTTAATTCCTTTATTGTGCAGTCATAGTTCAGGCAGCCTTTAATTAAGTTCTTAGTAATTAAGTACAATAACAACAATATAGTCAAGCATATGGAAGACAGTCCTGGAATCACATTGGAATGAAAAATAGAGAAAAATTCCATAACAGGAAGGCCGATAATTCATTTCGAGATATACTAATGGAACACCACTCTGTACTGGATGTTACTACTTTATTTGACCAACTGTAGAAAGAATAATGGCACTTATATCACAGTCACAGTTAAGTCTGCCTGTATCTGAACAAGAGGTGCTCAGCATACTCCTCAGTTACATCTTGTGGAACTACGTCCAAGATTGATTTCTGTAAATCTTAGGAATATATTATAACCAAAATAATTTTTGGAATGTATCATACAGCATTGGCCTGCGAAAAATAAAACACAAAAAAAAAACAAGCTTAAAATTAGAAATATAAAAATTATTTCTTAAAAACCACCCCAGCATACATAACATTCTCATCATACTTAATTCATATTAAATCAAAACATAATTACGAATATTGAAATCTTAATAATAAGAGATCATCACTTCCAGAGAAGAAAACCAACATACAAAAGGCAAATTAGAGATGTCTACCTAGAAGATAAAAAAAGAAATAATTGAAAAAAGTATTATCTTCAACTGAGTTTTCCAAGCTCAGCCTTCTTAAAAATTTCTGCAGCAGTGAAAAGGAATGAGTCAAAGATGCCTGCTACTGTGAAGGTGCCTCCAACAATAGCGCAAACCTGGAATATGCAAGCATACTGCAATTAAGCACACATTCACAATCAGAGGAACAAGAATTTCACAAATTTCAAGTAGGTTACTGTGACCACTGCATGCATTGGCTGAAGATGAGAAGGACTACTCCCAGGGTTCACAGGAAGAGGGATTACAAGACATTTTAATTCATGGTTAGGATAACCTATGGAAGGTATGAAAGCTGTAAATGTAAATAATATGCAAGCAATTGGACCAATGGTAGGTAAGGCAATAGTTTAATGCTACGTTGCGTTATAAAACTCAGGACCGGGGTTACTCCCCTACTCTTTTTGATAGATCCCAAGTGGTCTTCATCAGTCACGCTACCATAGACAGTAGAACACAGCGCCCGGCCTTGGTATGCAGTTGGGCAGCACTGCAGAGTCACAGAGGAATAAACATGAATAAGAATGCCTCGTGTGCCAACCGGGCCTCTTATGACTGGAGCCATCAATCGGCTGCATGAGGAATCTGGAGTTCCCGTCAGGCACATCCCTGAATGGCTGGATCTTATACAATTTGCCCAATCACTGCTACCATATCCAGATGGCCTTGATGCCAGATGTGTTGAAAGTTTGAAACTTGAAAGGAAATGCAACACATGGCTTGCTATGCTTTGAGCAGACCAACAGAGTCACCTCTGCGGCCTTTACCTTAAGAGTTATGACCTTCCACCGGTGACAGTGTTAGTCAGATGCTGATAGAGTTGAAGAGCTAACAAGCCATGTTAGTAACTGATTTTACAACAACCGACACTTACAGCAGTTAGAAAGTGGTAGAACGGGATAGGTCTCTGCTCTGAGTATTTCACACACATGGGGTTGAGTTTGTACTTGAACCAGATTGCAGGGATCACAACCTGGCCGCCACGCTGGCGAATTGAGTGCTGTCAAGGGTTACTGATAATATTACACCATGCCAAAAAGTCAGAAGGAAGGGGGAAGGGAGGGGTACACAGTACGCACATTTACCTGCAGCCGTGACACATGCAATGGCCACAGAGAGAATTGAGATTAAGTTACCACTCACGGCAGTCAGAAAAGTGTAGAATGGTTTGGATTTCTCCATATATTTCACTGTGATGGGATTCAGGTCGTAACGGAACCAAATGGCTGGCATGACTTTGTGCCCGTGACCATATTGCACATAGTCCTATAAATTGATGCCATCATGATCATAAAATTATCATAAATTATATATTCTCTTGAGAAAAGGAAAAAATATATATCATCGATAATTTTCTCATAACAGCTGATTTTTTGTCTTGTGTTATTAAAATTGTATGGAGTATAAATAAGTAATAAGGTGACTTGCCCGATAAGCAAAGGTGTACTGATAAGGATGCATGAGGGTTTTGCCGGAGTAATCATTGAAAACGGCAGGTACAATCTTCAAGTAATAATCGTGGGAAGACAGAGCTAAAAGAGAAGAAATCAATGTGAACATGAATCTCGTTTACATTGCGTGCTTACCATTGGACTCAGATTTGTCCTTTTCCAGAAGAGGGTTGAATGACCCAGGGATGTGGATGGTCTGTGAATAGTGAAATTTAGTGCAAGTATTTAAATATATGAATTGATTATTAGATAAGCTACAGAATTTAAATTTCAGAATATGGTCTTCACAAAGGCCAAGAAACGCAGAGATCATCCACACAGGAAAAGGCATTTCAGGGCTGAGAGTTAAGTGGCAGTTTGCCTTCGTCTCTGGTTTTTCGAGGATTATGCAGATAATCATCAAGTGTTATTGACACAAAAGACACGGCGGCTGTCAGTCACTTAAGAGACGCCACGTTGCACACGTTCAATGCTACGCATAAGCTACAGTCGACTCCCAAATGCTCAACAATGTTGCTCACCTGTGGCACTCGGTCACCGAAGATGAGTTCATGCACAATGTGTTTCATGTTTGGCTGAGGTGGCTGTTCTTTGGAAGCATGTGTAGAGATATGGAAGTTGCCAGGGACCTGCATCAAAAGATATACAATTGCATCACAAACAATATTCTTTGTGGACAAAAGGAATATTCAACATAGAATATACACTTAAAGGCCTATACATCATTCAAAATGCCCATCATTATATTATATTATATTTTAAGAAACAGAATTTCCATTGAATCCTCTTTGAACATGATATTCAACCAACTGGTACATGACACACTTCTTCATGGATGTAGATGTATATTCATTGATGAATAGTACATAAAAACAGATAAATGCCTTAGTTTTATCTAAAAACATTCCAAGAAAACAAAAAGCATTCAGTAGAAATGATGATAATGATTTTAAATTTTTAATCTAATTTATGCTGAGGAGAATGTGTGACAGATGAATGCAACAAGAATGCTCAAATCAGACCTTGTTGATTTTGAATGAAGATTTGAACCTGCATCCTTCGTTGTTGTTGATGGGAACCTTGTCGGTGTTATCCACGAAGCCAACCTCATGACGACCAAGGTCATCCTGAATGTCAAGACCAATATCTGCAAACGTATAAAATGCAAAGATTTCTAAGGAAGACAAATAAGGAAGCTGTGGAACTGATTAACAACTAGAACAAAGGGAACAAACATTTGCATTCCATGTTGAGAAGGGAGATGTCCAATTTGACAGGAATCCTCTCACTGTTGGTCGCTGGGTCATCTACGTACATCTCTGTGACACTGGGGGCAAAAAGACATGTGAACATCGCAATGTCTATCATACCATTGCTGCATTCTCAGGTTAAATAGCATTTGATCTATGCTTTATTGAAGTTCATTTTATTTGAGCAACAATTACTGTTTTCATGCCAAATGTATATTGTGCAATAATTAAACAACAGCTGTCTGCACTGATGAAATGGTCGGAATTATTATTATGAAGTGTTAGGTGCACAGTCAATTTATTCCAGTGCATGTAACAGTGCTACATGAGTGGCATTATTCATGAATATATACAAATGAAGGTGAATACAGAGTGAATTCTTTCAAAGGTAACCTTGAATAAGAATTCTTTAAAAGGCTTAAAGGAAATCATCAGTGCACACAGTAATAAAAAAGACCACAACACACAAAGGAAACTCACATTTCCGAGCTCAAATAAGAAGTGAGTTCCGAAATGAAGAGGTATGCAATGAAGAGTACACTGCCCACAGAGATGCATGCTCCCGTCTTGGTCGGTTGAGTCAGATCCTTCGGGATCTTCCGGTAGATGTCCAGCCTGAAAAAATGATGTAAACGGTGAATGAAATGTTGGTGACTGTAATTCATTTGTACACATACAAACCACTAATCGGGGGAATGATTTTCAAAATAATCATTGGACCGACAAATGCTGTGCAGCTCTGAGTGAAGCCTCTCAAAAAACATACCATGTGGCACTCAGGGGTAAGTAGTAATACCAGTAGCTGGATCTAAAATGTCCTACATACTACATTGCCTAATTAGAGCTACAAAAGAAAGGCTCTAGATATCATCCACTGCATATTATTTTCAATTTCCAGATTTAGTGGTGAAAGATGTCATATTACTCATATACATACATGAGAATAATTTGTGACAGTCAACATTACAGAAATACGTATGATGCCATAAATTATGATTAAATTTGTGTCTGTGGGTCAACTGTGTCCAACACACTTAGTAAAGCATGATCTAATCCCAGTATCGAAAACACCATAAACATCTCTCCTCTTTCCAATTGTCCCCTTGTTAACCTTCACCCCAATAAAGAAGCAGCAACCACAGAGACAAAGGCCACAAATGCAGGTATAGCACACGACCACTACGTTACCTGCGTGATTTCTACAGATATGCATTGCACAGGTGCAAAAGAAGAGATTGTGCCGCCGACCTGCTGCATCCTAGGAATCATAGCAGAATGCCTATCAATTGGGTTGAATATTATTCTCAACTAACACTTAGTCACAAGTTACAATCAACTTGAATATGACAAGCACTTACAATATTGTGTAAGTACAACTAAACCAACATCATCGCTGAGTCACTTGTGACCTAGGGTTGTGAATTAAAATGGGTACAGTGGAGTATATATAACTATGGCAGTTCATAGTAAGCCTTTCAAAAATACCATTAATAATATCAAACGTGTCATTCAGGTTTCCAATAGAAAATCTTGGGATAACTCAAACTAAATTTACTCTATAGATTGACAATGGTATGTACATATTCCAATTCCTACATTCATCAACATTAATTAGATCAACTGAGGCTGATTTCTTTTGTGTTCAGACTTATAAGATTAAATATTTCAATATAGATAATTCAGCCAATCCTTTTAATGTATATCCAGGAACTAGGGAAGGCAAAACAAATTACATGAATTCATGTTGCCGTAAGAATATTCCGTACTGCCACTATAATGTGGATATTAGGGGTGAGGAATCGGCCTGGTATCGATTCGATCCCAGCCTTGGTCAATTCCAAAAATCGAATCTTTTCAATTCTTTTTACCACAATAATGATAATAATAATAATAGCTTGGTGCAGACTCAAGTCAATATAAATGTATTATTATGATTGAATAAAAAGAAAAATTAATAAAATTAGAATTAATAAATAAATGCTAAAAACATATAATCATAATCATCCTGTCAATGTTCAGTGTAGAAGACTGATGCTGTAATTGACAGTTTGAGGCTAATTGATGGACTAATAGAGAATTCAAAGGTCGAATCTCTGTAGTCAAAATGTACATCCATTGTACAGTTTCACTATCATTCAGTCATGAAGTTACGGATATTTGATTTTATTCACAATATCACTGAGAGGTGGATTTCATTGTTTAGGAAACCAGGAATCAGTCGCTGATTCTTGATAGCAGTGAGTGAGTGACAAAAGTCTCCGACAAAGTTGGAATAGTCCCATGCACCCCGAGGGGGCTTTTGTTTATTTATGTTATAATTATGCTAATAACTAGTGTACAGGCCTATATATTATATAGGCATACTTTTGACTTTACAATATAATATGTGACCCCTCGTGCCAAAACCGACACTAAGTCGCTGAGCTTATTCCTGAGAAACAAGCCTTGAGAGGTCAGATGGTTCAAAATGTTGATTTTCATGTTTTTTAACTATCCTCCTCTTTCCTCACATACAGGAATCTTGTCAGTTTATGACCAATAAGCCTATTGCATTGACAGAATCATATTGAATCTTTGCCGACCTTTTAACGCAAATTTCTCCTCTTCACTGACTTCGATTACGTTTGGGTTTGACCCATAAACAGTCACTTTTGAACTGCTGCTTCGATTTAGATAATTCTTGCTTCAAACTGAATGGATTTGTATCAGCTATTAGGAGGCATTCATTGATTAAAAGTAAAACCTAAGAAATTATAAAAATGTGACGATGCGACTTCGTGCGGTTCCTGCGCACTAAGTCTGCGCATATAAATAATTACTCAAAATCAGCCAAAAATCAAATAGATCCTTGCACAATATCTAACTTAGTATAAAATACTGGCGAATTATAATTTCGCAATAATATATCAAATAAATATCAGCATAGGAATCCCCAAAACGATAGTACAATCATAACGCAACCCTTAGGCTGCAATGATGGCAGATAGCTCAGTGAAACAGCTGTATAAATATTAGATTTGTCTGGGGTAACAAAAGCGAGATAGAACACACCTCCTAATATCAAATTGCATTGTGCTTATTTCTCGGCGATGAGCTGATAGTCGGGGTCGATTATTGATTTGTACAAATCGTCCTCAATCTGTTGACACTTCAGCTGCAGATCAGAAAACAAACCGAGCGACCGGAACAGAGCGTCTGCATCGGCCAACGTGCTGCCCGCTGATTGGCTGGTGAAGCTCTCTTTCTATCATTGCTTTGCGCGATTAAAAAAAAAATCTCAAATTATATTGATCATTACGTGTCATAAACGAAAACACTCTAAGCGCTCAGGTCATGCATCCCAGTAGATTTCGAAATTTTCGAATTAGTTATTCCCTTTACTATATTTGCAATCTCGCAAATCAAACGCAGATTTTATTTAATTAAATTGTTTATTCGCAAAAAAACTGCCATCATGTCATCTCTCGGTTTACTTTTAAATACATGCAAATTGTAATGTAATCATAAATAAAGCTATGAAAATTCCAATCAAGTTAACACAATTTACAAATTTACAATACTGGTAGATAAATAATTGTGCAGAGTATGATATACAAAGTGGGCCAAAAGTAGTCTACTTTGTTAATAAATTAACAAAACTTTAAAATATGCTAAAATATATCAATTATTCAAACGGATAACTGCCTGGTATGTGGTTTGACTATGTTATTCTGCGCCCATTTATGTCAAGAAAAAAAAGTTTATTATAAAATGAGGGAGGAATATTCAGACTGAGTGGTGTGTGATCGCGAACTTTGGCACACTAGCTCTGCATAATTGCAATCCACAAATAATCTTATTACAAATACATATAGCAACAAATTTAAACATAAAAGTCGTAAAGCATATCTGATCACAATGCTCTCACTTTTAAAGCTTGCCTTTCTGTCTGCGGAAGTGGCAACCCTCCTTCGGGTCGTGTCATGAATTATGAACCGCATACTGTTTGGCGCAAGACAACAACAACAACGAAACATCCGCCAGTGACTCCTCTATAATTACCGTGCACTTGTCATATTGAGAGTGTTTTTGCAAAAGCTTTAGAAACAATAATTATGATGAAATATGCTGAGAATTTAGTGACTTCTGATCTTCAATTTGGGTTCAAGGAAACATCATTACATGTTGTACTGTTAGACGCCTCTCAGGCATTTGATCGTGTTGAGTATTGTAAATTGTTTAAAGCCCTTGATAATCGAAATGTATGCGAAATGTATTGAGAGAGGAAGATGGACAACGACTTTGCCCGAGTTGTGGCGTTGTTCAAGACGAACAACACGCTCTACGAGATTGCTGCAATAACTCTGATGAACGACCGCATCTGATGACGCAACACCCTCTGAATCTGAGGCTACCGACATTCTTCAACGATGAAGACATCGCCGTGATGACAAAGTACGTCCTGCCATGTTTTGACGAAGAAGTTTATGCGAGGAACCTTGATCCTAGAACTTTCGCTTTTGCTATTTTCACCTCAAACTATTATTATTGTTATTAAAACACACACACACACACACACACACACACACACACACACACACACACAGTGGCGTAGGAACCGGGGGGGGCGGGGGGGCCGAGGCCATGAGGCCATGAGGTATACAGACCTCGCCAGATTTATCTGTGCTATTACTCACGACACTGCATGACCAACCCACCCATAGATTGGAGGGGGGGACTGGCCTAGCCCCCCCCCCGCCCCCTCTCCTGTGGCCTGTTCCTACTCCACGGTAACTGAGTGATACCCAGTCAGTCAGTCACTGACCAGTTGACTTGATCAGCATATACTAGTATACATGTATCTCACATTCTCAGATGATTCAAACTTGAAATTGAATTGACAATCTCTAGCACCCACATATCATTTTGAATATTTCCCCGCCCAATACATGCATGTTCAGTGACGTACTCTCCCAGTCACAGTGAGCCTTGATCACTGCATGTAAAGGCTGTACGCAGTGTATAATCTCAGTTCCAGATGCGGTGTTAATGATTATCAATTATCATTTAAGGGGCATCTCTTTTGTGTGCACCATTTCATAATCATTCACGTATTACGCTATGCTTAGGAAACATGAAGACGATCAGCCAGAGGGAGCCATCGAACCGCAGACGATTTCTCCCAATCAAAGTGAAGCAGCAGGTGCTTTTTGATATTCAAAATGTTTCTGTTTTCATTGCTTTCAAGTGCTTTGTTGGACATGTTCCTTTTATTTTCTTCTGTTTTCATTGATAACACCCCACAGCGAGGAAGAGTAAGGTAAGATATATAATTATACTTATATATATTACATGTATGTTTGAATATTGAATACAATTTACATTTGTTTGAAAATAATGCGTACAGCTACAGTGCCCGAAGAGGTTATCAATATGCACATGTACTAATTGTATTACATGTATTGATTCGTTTGTATTCTCAATGCTGGGAAGTAATTTTAGACTATATTAAAATTTAATGTCTTATGCAAGACTTTTTTTAACTCAACTTTTTTTAGCAGATTTTGCAAGCTAGTTTGTTGCATTAATTATGCTTCTAAGATAATTATGTTGTATATCACTTATGTATGGCATCAATTGTTCATTTCTCATTTCTCAGATGGCTCAGCCAAGGAAAGCAGACAGATTAACGAAGTTGAACAATGCCAAGCAGTGTGCTGCACGGCTATTGAACCTCATTGTATAATCTTCGGTATACATGTATATGCATCACTTGTGAATTTATTTGTAATAAAACTAAGGTTCTGTTCTCCATACCTCGTTGAATTACTTTATAGGTCATAAGTGGGAGGATACACAGGCGATTTCAGTTGATAGAATAAATTAACATACCATTTCTCTGATGTAGGCCAAAGATCAATGATATATATACATGTACATACATGTATCTGCCTAGGATAATGTGTTAAATTCTAGTAATTAAGTGCTCAGGAAATGGATTTTTCACTCTTTATAACAAATTTTTTTCAGGGGGAGCATGCCCCCGGAACCCCCTAGTGTGGCTGCGGCGCTTCGCGGCGCAGGTGCCCCCTATCATTACCTTCAATTTGGCCCCCCCCCCAAGTCTGGGAACGTTCCTACGCCTCTGCACACACACATACACACACACACATACACACACACACACACACACACACACACACACACACACACACACACACACACCATCACACACACAATCTCTCTCTCTCACACACACACACACGTTATGTATTCACCATTCATATCTGATGATTGAGTCGATCAAACGTTGGTTGTCATTTTGTGACGCTTTTTGTAATGCAGACGATTTAACTCTCCTCGCTCCTAATGGAAGTCCAATTAAATTATTACTAAACATATGTCTAGAGTTTGCTAACGAATACTATGTAAAATACAATTTAAAAAGTGTGTATATCTGTTACAATGATAGAAGTCCCTGTGATCTCGGTCTAGACATTAACGGTCATGTTGTATATAAATCGACGACAGCCATCCACCTTGGAAGTACAATATAATATAATAATATAATAATAAATGTTTATTTTGCTGAAACAACATAACAAATTGAAAAGTGAGTGGTTTAAAAGTGGAACAAAATTAAAGGTAATTATGAATGACGTCGAATCCAATGTTAGGAATACTGTTAGTATTATCACTATAAAAAATCTGGGAGATGGAAATTTACAGAAGGATGATCAGTTCTTATAATTTGAAAACGAGGGCACACACTAAGGACATGTTCCTCGTCCTGAATGGCATTCAGGTCACAGTCCGTGCACAGTCGTTCATGGCGTGGCGTTCGAGACCATCGTCCTCGTTCGATGGCCAAATTGTGAGAAGATAGACGGAATTTTGTCAGGGCGCGTCTCTTATACTCGCAGACGGTTGGATCGGTGTACATTGGATGTGTGGTTAGAGCAGGATTCATCATAGTCCGGTAAGTCACGAATTTGCTCCGTTCGGAGCTCAGCACACGTTCTCTGGTAGCGTCTATTCTTTCAGCATCCGTGTTATCCAGGAGAGCTTTTGCGTACTTGAAAGCGGGTGTCCCTGCGTCCTGCGTGATGCGCCATACATGCATAAAAGGATCATCCACATCGTTCGCTCTCTCAAGGGTCAGCTTCTTGATGCATCTTCTCTGTACATCTCTCACGTGCTCTTGGAGAGAGGGCAATCCAGCCTCAATCAGGCACAGGTCCGTGGCCGTGGTTTTTCTCACTCCCAAAAGTGATCTGATGCATGAAGAGTACATAGACGTTGCATGCTTCAGTGAGGCAGCGGATACCCATGACTCACATCCGTACAAAATGGCTGCAATAAGTGCCGCTGAGAAGACTTTCTTCTTCACCGCGAAAGATGCATTAGGGTTTCTTCTTACGAAGGCTTCAAACTTGACCACATGGCATATTTTGGCTGCAACTTGTGCTTTCACAGATGACGTCAGTCTTCCATCTTGCGTGAATCTTGCTCCAAAGTACGTATACATATCACAATTCGTGATGTTGAGATCGTCGTGGATGATTGCATTGCGGTCGTCCTTTTCGCCATTGATTACCATGAACTGCGTTTTTGACTCATTGATGATCATGCCTGACGTTCTGCAGAATTCTCTCAAGACTCCAATCTTCTCATTCGCACGCTGTCTGCTGGTAGCTAAGATGATAGTGTCGTCCATTAGCATTAGTGAGTGCAGCCAACCTAAGAAACCGTCCGGAGCACATCTTTCTTTAAGATTGCGGGTGAGGTCATTAAAGGGAGGGAGAACTGGTTGAAAATGGATTTTGAGTCGTTATTTGATGCACCAAAGATGATTCTTATGCCTGGCCCACACAAGGAATATCATCGCTAACGATTTCGCGGGAGATATAATGCTAGTTAGGCGTGACGTCAGTCGCTGTGATGAAACACCGAGTTCCCCATCTTTTACAATGGGCCTCGTCATATCACCGTGTCCTGCGACTAAACCCCTTGATATTTTTTTATTTTCTTTTCGGAAATAGATAGAATAATCATTTTGCCACCAGTCAGGCGCAAACAAAAAATATTTTTCGCTATTTTTCTTATTTTAACAAGCGATTTTCTAGGACACCTACCACGTTTCTCATCCTGAAATAGTAAAAAGGTCAGCCAGAGTGCACCACGCATGCGCTTTCGTTTCGTAAACAACAAAGATGTCCTTTTATGGCGAAGATGCTCTGCTCTGATTGGCTGAAATCGATAGCTTCACGAGGGGAACGGGACCAATCAGCCATCAGCCAAACCAAGCCATCAGCTGACGTTTGCCTCCTATACTTTGCAATGGAAGCCATTCTCCCATAGGCGCAATGCTAACCCCGATATTCGG
>KB312026.1:40225-72237 GCA_000328365.1 Capitella teleta | reverse complement strand
CAGAAAGCAGACTTGGATGTTATGTTGGGAATGTTTTTGCTGGAGCTGTTAGTTATGCCGACGACATAACGTTGATCGCTCCGACTCTCAAATCAGCTCAATCTCTACTCGACATTTGCGAGCAGTTCGCCAGTGAATTTCATGTTCTCTTTAATAGCATCAAAAGCAATGTTATAGTCATAAACAATCCTTTCAGAAAAAACTACGGTTTACACAACCTTGTCTTGAATAACGCGGCCATTCCATATACCGATCGTGCTCTACACCTGGGTTCTTTTATTGGGAAGGATGCGAATAAATTTAACATGAAAAAGGCAATGCAGGATCTAAATGCTCGAGTCAATATGCTAGTTTGTAATTATTCTTTTTCATACTTCGACACTTTATGTTTTCTATCTAAATCTTATTGCACCTCTTACTATGGTTTTCCTCTATGGAAACTCGATGTAAATAGTTTAGAAGATTTTCGTATTTGCTGGAGGAAAGCGGTGAGAAAACTTTTAGGCCTTAATTCAAGAACAAGATCAAAATTTCTACCACACGTGTTAAATGTTATTGAAGTAAGATCAGAATTAATATCACGTTTTTCTTCTTTTTACCTTAAGTTAAATAAGAGTGAGAACAGTCTGGTCTCTACATGTTGTTTACTCATGAATGAAAGCCCTAGCACCTCAATAGTTGCGTCTAATATCCAATCTTTATCTCAATATGTCAATAAAAATATTTCTGAAATTAATTCACATGACGCAAAACGTTACGCAATTTAATAGTTGATACTTGGTTCTCTGAAATTGATCACTCCCACTTTTATTCATTCTAAATTATTAATAGAACTTCTCCAAATGAAATATCATTCGTCACCTTTCATGTCTTTTCACGTAATTCTAATAATGTTAAATTTCATTTGTCTGATGCCTGATTAATTGGTCTTTCAATTTTTCTTTATTTTTATTTTATTTTATTTTATTTTTTATTTTTTTTTCTTTCCTCTTTATTTTCTGTTAACTCATTAATTACCATTATTTTTATGGCGAATAAATGATATTATTATTATTATTATTATCATTATAAAAAAAGTTATATAAAAGGACATAGATCCAAGCATGACAGATGACCCCAATTATACTTCACCCAAATGCAGAGCAGTAATATGATTAATTATAATTATAAACTGGCTCGATCACAAGATTGAGAGTCGATCACAACCTAATTGTACAAAACTTTATTACTGTTTTATAATTATTTTTATAATTATTTGTATAAACTTATGAAGTAGTCTATACATCAATAAAATTTACAAATGGTTAAATAAACAACTTTGTTTCCACCAGGGGGCTCAAAATCAAAAGAGCGGAAGCTGAAAGACGAACCAATTATGCTGAAGCTGACGAAAGAAGCCATGAGAGCTGATGAGAAGCTGATGAGAGCCATTGAAGATAATCTAGACAAACCAATCCGAATGAAACCAATCCCAGGTCAGTTGCCTTCCAATAATCATATTGATCACTGGGATAGTTCTAATAGTTTACAACCTCATTATAAATCAAACAAAGACATGTTGAGACAAAGCATAACTATATGTTAAATAATAATAGTATTTAATAATACAATGTATTCTATTCACGTTATAAATGGAAAAGAAATATAAAGTACATGGACAATGGATGACAATGAATACGTACATATTAATTACAAGGGTTGACACATATACGTGATATGATATTGGTTTCATTCAAATTTTGAGGATTGGATCAGAACACAATTCAACATTATCATCGGGGCAACATATATGTTTACTTGTATTGTCAACAGGCCCGCAATGTGAACAATTTGGTGATTTCCCCCAAGCAGGAAGTCCATGTAATTGATTATGTACTGGTGTAATAATGACATGACATGACATGATGTGCTCCATTCAAACCAATCGGATGGTACGGGTGCCAAAACAGAAGGCCCGGGACCGGGGTTTTCCCCGACTCTTATCGATAAATCCTAAGGCAATAAATTTCAAAATAAGGCTAATTACAAAAAAAAAAAAAAAAAAAAAAAAAAAAAAAAACCAAGCCTATACTACTTTTTCATATGATTTGCTGTTTAAAAAAATTCTTAATTGAGACTGAATCTTAAGCTGAGCATATGAAATACTTGCTTCACGGTCTGCCTTTGGCTGGTGAAGCAGGCGCAGAGTCACTGATAAGCTGTACCTATTCACGAGAGGGTGAAGAGAGGGTGAGCAGTAGGAGTTAACTATTAACAGTGTTGAAGGCAGCTGAAAGATCCAGTAGTACCACAGTCACCATCTCACTCATAATAGCGGCAAGTCCAATGTCAAAATAAGACTTGTTTATTCAAAAATAACAATATATGAGAGGGTGAGTTCTAAGCAATGATTTAAAAAATATATAATTATACGAGGGTTGTTCGAAAATTTCTCGGCGTTATCACAGAAAGTTTAAATTTTATTTGATCATCTCTAGCGCCAAATTGAGTGAAGTAGGTGTCGGCATTTTCCTCATAGAAGCACCAAAACAACGAATAATAATAGTATTAATTGTTTTGAAAAAAAACTGTCGCATTTGCAACACTTTTTTTAAAATTGATATGAAATGGTCAAACAAAGCACACAAAAAAAGAATTATTACATATTATATAAATCTTTATTCACACACACACACAATTATTATGTATTATAGTACTGGCCTAGATTTATGTTTCTTCTGTAATTAATCATCAATATGAACATTCAATGAAATATAGAATTATTGATCAAACACATTATCATGATACTCTGCATAATGTATTTACCGAGTTTTATCGAAATCATTGAATCTGAAGTAGGTTTAACGGTCTTGTAAATGCGCGCCCAGCAAACTTTTAATGGTTTTACATTTCCGCAAAATTTGACGTAACAAGATATTATGCTATGATGCAATATATAGTTTTTGAAAAATACTTTAAATTCAATTATGGACGACATTATTATGACATGTCATTCATAATAGAATTTAAATTACCGATCAATTTATCGAATATCATCAGTTTGACACATACAAGTAATCCTCAATGCTAATTACAGAATCAATGCAAACACAAGAGCACCATGCTAAAATGCCTCTTTATATCTATGCACAGAAAGCAAACCGGACACAGAATACAGAGTAGAGGATGCAATTGCAAGTGAAGGACCCGAGAGGACGAACAATCCACCTGTTTATTTTAGCAGCCAATCCCATGCATTATTGAGTATTGTGCAAGGAAATGCAACAGCAAATACAGTAAAAATGCTTCTTGAAAGCGGCGCGGATCCAAGCATCACAGCTAATGACAATATCACTCCTCTCCATTTTGCTCTGGATCATAATCCTGAAGAACAAGATGAAATAGTGGAACTTTTGATTAAACATGGAGCCAATGTCAACATTAAATCAGGGAAACAGTGGAGGGCACCATTGCATGTGGCATCTGAAAAGGGCAATGCACATTGTGTGAAACTGCTTCTGGAAAACGATGCGGATCCAAGCATCACAGCTAATGACAATTGGACTCCTCTTTTTTGTGCTCTGCTTCATAATCCTGAAGAACGAGATGAAATTGTGGAACTTTTGATTAAACGTGGAGCCAATGTCAACATTAAATCATGGAAATTGGGGTGGACACCATTGCATGTGGCATCTAAAAGGGGCAATGCACATTGTGTGAAACTGCTTCTGGAAAACGATGCGGATCCAAGCATCACAGATAAGGACAATTGCACTCCTCTCTATGCTGCTCTGTTTCATAATCCTGAAGAACGAGATGAAATTGTGGAACTTTTGATTAAACGTGGAGCCAATGTCAACATTAAATCAGGGAAACAGGTGAGGGCACCATTGCATGTGGCATCTGAAAAGGGCAATGCACATTGTGTGAAAATGCTTCTGGAAAACGACGCGGATCCAAGCATCACAGATAATGACAATTGGACTCCTCTCTTTTTTACTCTGTTTCATAATCCTGAAGAACGAGATGAAATTGTGGAACTTTTGATTAAACGTGGAGCCAATGTCAACATTAAATCAGGGAAATTGGGGTGGGCACCATTGCATGTGGCATCTGAAAAGGGCAATGCACATTGTGTGAAACTGCTTCTGGAAAACGACGCGGATCCGAACCAACAGGAAGACTCGGGCAATGTATCACTGCATGAAGTCAATGAATTAATCGTGCATAATTCTGAGAACCTTCCTAATGCTCTGAAAATTATTGATTGTCTTCTTCACCATGGAGCAAATCCTTGGGCCGAAGGATCTCGTGGAATGTCGGCCTTTGCTCTGCACCTAAAGACAGCAAATGAAGAAGCGTTCGACAGCATCATGGACGTTTATTTGTCTCACAAAGAAGTCATTCGTTCATTTGACGGATCAGATTGTCTACCATATTGGTGTTTGCACCTTTTGCCACACTTTCGAGAACCATTTGAAATATTTGTCAGGATTGTTTTCTTTATTGGGCAAGGCAGCGATGTTATGTCGACTGCTCAGTCAAATAATGCTGCTCTTGGACGAAATTTCCTTCATTTGGTTTTATCCAGAATGTTCTATTTCTTGGGAGTTTTGGAACACAGTACATCTGCGCTCAGGTGTTTGAACAAATTGATTCCCAAATTGCGTCACATTAATGAGTCGGTCGTGAATGCAAAAGATGACTTCGGTTGGACACCAGCGAATTTGATGTTTGCTAACTTGAAAGTGACTGTGGAAAATTCAGCTGATCTGAATCGCCTGAACGTTGAACTATTGACATCTTTTTTTGAATCTGGACTTCATCCTGCAGAAATTGATCGCCATGGAGCTTCCCTGCTTCACCATGCGGCAGGAACGGGATCATGTGGTGCACTAGAAATGCTAATCAAGCAATGTGAACTTCATGCATTGAATTCAATTGATTCGTTTAGCTCAACGCCGCTGCATTTTGCTGTTGCTGCCACACAGAGAGAAGCAACTGAAATTCTATTGAAAAGCGAAATTGATAAAAATGCCAAGGACTGCAAGGGCAGAACAGCACTGGATCTGGCAAAACTATTTGGCTCTGAGAATATTATGCAATTATTGGATAAAAACTGCAACGTAATACATGAACCTGAACGACAATTTAATTTGCACCGAATTCACAAGAACCAAGACACAATCAGTGAAGTTGAAATGAATGCAGTGTTGAAATCTCCGCTCTTTGGCTCAATGGACAAACAAGATGCATGTTTCCAAGAAGAAGCAAATCGGGTGAAAGAAGAAGTCGTGAATTGGATTGATTCCGTGAGTGAATTGTACAATATGCAGCATCCCGATTTCTCATTCAAGGCTAAATTGAGAGGCAGTATGTGCGAAAATACAAAGTGCGGGCCGGCAGACGAATTCGATTATATGCTAGTCATGGACGGATTAACCAAACATTACAAGGTGGAAAAAAGGGATTTCAGTTGCGTACATCTGTCACTTGCTGGATCGACAACATCAAAGCGGCCCTCAAAAATTGAATCGGACGACCCTTTGCACCAGTTCAATGAAACATTCCATGCAGTTATCATGAAATCGGAAACTTGGAAGAAAACATCTTTGAAATTTGTCCATTTCAGGACAATGAGGGTTGGCGCTAACATCGTTGTGGCGTACAATGGATTCCTGCACAAGCATCTGACGATATCCATCGATCTTGTGCCCTGCTTTCCTCTCGCGCTTGATGTGCATCCCCCCGAAATTCGTTGGCCGGTCTCCTTGAATTACTCACAGTGCAGATGTTATGCAATGCTCGAAAAATATGCGGATTCCCCTTCATGGCCTAAATTATATCGAGTGTCATATTCTGATTATGAACAGGAAATTATGAAAAGTATTCCACAGGCAGCCAGGAATGCGTACATTGTTACCAAGGCAACATGGTCACAAGCAGATAACAGAAGGGATCATAAACCTTCGTCTTACCAGCTGAAAACAACTCTCTTTGTTTCGTGCGCAAAAATGTTGAGGAACGAAGAAGATGTCGACGGTGTTTCTGTTGCTGAGTGGGTTCGCATGATATACGACTCCAAATATGACAAGTACGTTAATCCACTGCTGAAAGTACTCAGCGAAAGCGCAGAAGGAAAACAAAAATAAGTAGAAGCACCTGAATGAGAGAGAGTGAGAATGAAACTGAAACTGAACGTGAAAGAACAGGTGAACGACATATGTTTTTATTTTATTTTATGAGAGTTTGAACATGAAAGTTTTAATTTATAATTGGTTAATTAATAATGCTAGAATACGTGTAACTTTATTCAATTACAATTGGACTATACTTTCGTGTCAGCTCAACATAGTAATATTAGTGCAAATCTCCCATTCATTCAGTGAAGTTTTTCCATAGAAAACTGACTTGACTATAGTTTGTTTTCATATTTGTATCACTTACCTTCTAAAATATTTGTTTGAAGCTATTTTCAAATAATTTCAAGTGAAAGATCAAAATATTCTCTCGCACTCGCCGTTATTTGTCTTCCCTCACTTGCATGTTTTGCATATATTTTGATTGCATTATTTCATCGCATAATAATGTGCGGGTTTTTTTTCGTGTTTTTTTTTCTCCTCTCAATGTATTTTCATATTTTGTAGTATTATACTTTCTTTTTTGTTTTATAATAGTATTATGTGAAGCCACCGTCATTTTTTGGATGATAAAACTGCTTAATAAAGTATTTCTGGTGAAGGTTCAATAACATATCAGTCAAATTTATCCATCAGTTTACAACAAGTTAAACAGTTCGTTGATGCTCTAAAGATATGTGTCGTGACGATAATAACCAATGTTATCCAGCATAAGAATTGACAAACTAAATATGCAGGTGACACAACAAGAGAATCATACCGCTATGAAATCCCGATTTAATTTATTGAATTGAAACGATTGACAAATTTATACAAATATATTGTGTCTGTAGTAATTTGTACTGAGCGAAACAGAGAACCAATGATGAATGGAATAACAATGGAAAAAAAAAAAAAAAAAATCAACGTACATCGTTTGCGAGTATGATGTGATGATGGTCTAGCCGCCAGAATCAAGCATGCAGAGTGGACATTTATTAGCCAAGAAATTCGAAATAGTTGAAGACAGGATTCACCCATGGATCGATGCCAAGTAGGATTCACCCATGGATCGATGCCAAGTAGGATTCACCCATGGATCGATGCCAAGTAGGACGAAGAGAAGGAAGTTAACGAATAACACTATCACACTATGAGTGAGTATATCTTATCTAATTAAAATAACCAATGCATTATTTTGCATGATTTATGATAATGTACGAAGATGTTTCAGTCAAGCATATCATTTGGAGGATCAAACCAAAATTACATGTTCCCTATTCCTTTTTATCTTTTATAAATATGGTAATAAGGAGATGGATGCTTCCTGCTTCTCTTTGCAACTTGTGAATACTAATTCAATTTGTGTTATCCCCCCAGCTCTTGTTTATTATAATTTTCATTTCTTTTTTTCGCTGATTCAATCACATTTCAAACTCATTCACATTCATTTTGACTCAAAACCAGCGGCTAGAAAACATCGGTATTGGATGCAAGAATGTTCACAGGACTTCCTAGAAGGCTGACAACCTCATCAATGCGCCCACCGTATGTCCTCCTCACTGATGGGCGCAATTGCGAATTAAATTTCATGTCAATTGATCAATGTATTTTCATCTCCCACGGGAAGGCGACAAAACACATTCAGTGTCAGATCATAGGAACTCCATAGCATCCATATGATGCTGACTGTTGGAGCTGTGTGGTGAGTTTTACATAATAACTTGGATGTTGCTGATGTCGCCAGTTTTATTTCAGCCTCTGTTGTCGTGTGTCTCAGCTGTCAACCAATGCCCACATTTGAAGGTGTAGATGGAAACAACAATCAGCGACATCAAAATACGATGCCTGTTTTCCTCCTGTTGCTAGCAGGCCATACGAGTAGCATTTCATGTCGCGAATCATGTCATCAGTTTCCTTGCTTAACTTCAATCCCTGAATGGACAAAAAAACTCCATCGGATGTCGATCCATGAATTCAGGTCGACCGACAAGGAAATCACCGTGTCGTTGTCATAGCAACCTGAGAATGCTTGGCTGACGAATAACACAGCAATACGCGAAAACCTATGCAATTTTGCAGTTTGAATACCAGAAATTACTAAAAATAGGTGATGAATATACTCTTGATAAAAATATCAATTTTATTTTAATATTTTCATAGTTTTGCTGAAACCTCGGATTGCGGCACCAGAGATGAAAACACTGTGATTCCATCCTTCCATACTTCTTCGGTTATCGTAATCTTCGCTCGGATTTGATGGTAAGCAAACAATGAATCTCAATCAAACTGATGATGTTCATTTTTAGATATATTGCGTTAAACGGAGGTGTGTTTAGTGAATGTGGTGCCCCTTAGAGGTTCTACTGAGTCACCGACATCTCTTTGGCGACAATCCTTCAAGTTGTGTCCTCATTTCCCGTCTTGGACTCTTCAGTTATCTGATAGAATTCGCGGTTGTCCGTTCTGTCAGTTCAACATTCACAATCGTCCTTCACGATAACTTCAATAACTTCAATTGCGATGACACTGACCTTGCCGTCGATGACCCCGTGAACTGCACCTGAGTGAGTACCAAGTGCGCTCTCTCCAGCAGACGGACGCCCGCTATGAGCCAAGTGTTGGCATAAAGACAAAAGGGATGTCAGCATAATGATTGAATAGCGAGACAGTTCTCTGTGGAATGCAGATTTGTTTAATAAACACAATTATATGCTTTATGTTTTATTATGTAACTAAACAAATATTGGTTTAATTTTTCAATAAGTCAAAGGAGAACTTAGCTGTAACTTATTTCAATTCTAATGATATGTGTTATGCAGTGTAACACATCCAACTATTTACGTTTCTTTACAAATATATCATTATACCAACATAATACAATTATGTGCCTTTCATAATGAATGATTCACGTTATGTGTATACTGTGATGCGTATCAAATGATGGAGGTGCTTAAGAGCGCGTAAGTGTCAAGTCAATGATTCAATAAATCGAGAGAACTGATCAATATTCCGACTCTATTATTTTAATGGCCAGATAACATTAGTTACGGTATTTTATCAATATCTCCCTTTTTTGGACAATATGCACGTCAAAACAATCGAATAGTTGTAAACTAACAATCATTATTTGACGGATGGATTCAGCTTCCATGCGTTATGAATTCAACCATATAAACAGTCATTGTGCCAAGTTTATTAATGCCGACCGTGGGGGTCGAGGTCCCGGGTTCGAGACTCGATCAGGCCACGGGCGTTATGATTGTTATAATTGTAATTTTTCGGTGACTCTGCAGTGCTGCCCAACTGCGTAACAAGGCCGGGCGCTGTGTACTACTGTCTATGGTGGTATGCAGGATAAAGAACCCTTGGGATTTATCGATAAGAGTAGGGGGAAATCCCGGTCCCGGGCCTTCTGTTCTGGCGCCCGTATCACCCGAATGGGTTGGGTGAAGCCGTAAAACCCTATCACGCATCACGCACGCATCACGCACGCCAAGTCTATTACATTCATAACGCACTGTAAGCGCGGATCCTGATTGGCATTGATACTTCTCAGGATCGACTTCATGTACTGTTCATTTCATCAATTGGCGCCACATGCTTCTCGCATTCTGTCAGACCCTTTCAGCCTGCGATTATATTTGTTTACATTAAGCATATATAATATACAACCATTGTTACTACATGTATACTAAGAGGCAAAAGAAGCGCACGGGTTTGTAATTGCAATTATTATTATTGGGTAACTCTACTTTGTAGAAATGTGGCGAACTAGATAATTCGAACATGCCTTTCATTTTCAAACATTTAGACAATTCCGAAATCCCTGTAACCTTTATTTTGAGTACTCAGATGAGCAGTGGACAATAGTGACCGCAGAAATGGACATGAGATACACCCCTTCAAATGTTGTACTTGAAAGAATTAAGACATTGCCGAAAAATTTACCATTTGGCGGTTAACAGCGCTTCAAAGAGAGCTATCTATAAGCATTCTGGATGGAGGGATGAAACCTGGAACGATTGCTCGTCTTATTGGGTGTAATGCCTGCCTCAAACGTTCGTCGCTTACGCCAGCCCGTACTGAACGACCAAAAGTGACGACAGAGCGATCAAATTTGATCTCTAGAGCTCACTAGTGTTGTTTATTGTGTTATTTCATTGTACGTGATCATTGTAGATGAGGCACCCCACTTGTACAAACATTTTTTTTTATGGATGGACCCGGTAATTAGGCATTATTGTCTCATTTGGTCAATTCTAAGCCCCCCCCCTCCTTTTCCAAATAAAATAATCAATATTCGGATCACATTATGTTGAAGTTTGTGCTGAAATGAGTCCGACGTCATCGAACTTGAAAAATAAATTGCATTCAATTTGGATCAATTAAAGCAACACTCAACAACATGACAAATGACCGACCTACATGACTTATGCTGGTACACTATCTAATAGATGATCTAGCTACATTTAACATAACGACTTGATGTGGTTACGCAATCACAATATGATATTTGTTTGGTTTATCCAAGCAGTATCAGGAAGCCAAAGTACATAAATGTATGATTGTGTGTGTATATGCACAAACATGTTGATACTAAGGAACAACTCAAACATACGTAATTACTACAGCTACAGATGATTTTTGAGCTACAAATAGCTATATGTTATTCAAAGTTTAAGTGTATGCTACACTTGCTAAAGGCGCCTTCAATTATACAATTTATGCGTGAATAAATACATAATTTATTTATGACTTTGTGTTTTCCAATATGAATAATAATCTTATCATTGCCTTCGGCTTCTTAGATACAATTTCCATAATTTAATTCATAACACAACATTTTCATAAACATCAAACGAACTTTAATGCTAACAATACTTGCGTCTTATCTGATTCAACTCCTGTCCAAAACGTGTGCAATTCATTTTATCAATCACAGCATCACGTATATCAATTTAGTTTAATGCGGTTCATGTAATCACGTTCCTAAACGTGGCAAAAATCAGAACACTTTAGGGACCTTGTTTTACACTAATTGAGACGTCGGTTAATTAGCATAAGTAATTACTCATATCAGTCCTACGTTCAGTGTGCACTTGGTCTTCTGTTGATATTCAAGATGGAAGCACAAAGAAAGAAGCTGAGCATCCACATACAGAGACATAGGAGAATCCTCAGCACCCTCGGCTACATAGGCATGCTAGGGGTATCAGCCCTTCTGCTGTGGGACCCTTCCTTTGTTGATTACGTCATTCCATTTTCAACAGACCCCCATAAAGACATGCGTGAGATGTACGTCGTTACTACGCCGGACCCTGGACCACCAACGCGCTCAGTGCCCAGGAAAATGGGCTTCGATTTCATCCCAAAGAACTTCTCATGTGAGGCGATTTTTCACGATTCCGGGCATGGATACAAGTACCCGGATAGCTACTGGGATCACGTGGATGCCTTCAAAGGAGCTCTTGAGATGCATGGTCTGATCCAGGAGGGGGTCGCTAACGAGGAATCCTGGGTCATAACGGAAATTGGGGAGCTGAAGTTTGTGCGGAACATCTGTGAAACCGGTTTTGGCGCCGGACATTTCACTTTTCATTGGTTGGTGGCTCAAGAGGAGTCTGTCGTGTTCTCATTCGGCCGGTCGGCTGATCCGATGGAGATCGAGATGCAGGACTTCATGGCGATCGAGTTCCCGGATAGGTTCTACGGCATTCCTGGGCCATCAAGGGACGCGGTCGCGAATTGGGTTAAACAGGAAGAAAACAAAACCACGTGTGATGCATTCTTCATTGGCACCAACGAAAGCACTGCAGTTGTACGCGAAAACGTCAGAAACTTGCATAAAGTGGCGAATATGTTTGAAAATGTCGTCATCTTTGACTCACACCCGCAGAACAGCTCGACTGGAGCCACGGTGTGGGCGGAAATGCTCGCTAATGGAGTGATCGAGGAGCACTTCCGGTGTTACGTCAATAAACATGATGACAGTGGGACCCTTACGAACCAGAGAGGCCTCATGGTTGGATCATTTACTCGGAAGAATGTCTGATTCACCGACGTTGTTTGGTTTGGTTTACGGTGAACAAATATGTTTGCATCTGGTGTCGTAGATAATAAATATATCTCTGAAATTAGCGTCTTGCGGTTGCTTCTGTTCATTCATTTATATAATCGTATAATTTATGTGGAGAGGAGACCAAATAATAACATTAGCAATAATGCAATCCAATATTGTAAGTAAACTTTGTTTAACAGAGAAAACATACGTCAAAAAGAAGGAAACAATCAATTATTCGTGATGATTGAGTGCTAATTCATGTTGATTACAGCATCAAGTAACAAGCAGCCCACGAATAATTTATTATTCTTTTGTTCGTTCTGTTTTTTTTTTGTTTTTTTTTTTTTCCCCTAAATGAAATGCATGGATCACGCCCGTGTATGTATTTCGATGAATAAACATTATATATATAATGTAGATGACATCAGCGCTGGTGTATGGTGATGTGTGTTGATGGTAGTTTATACGAAACCATTGTGTGTCGGCATCAAAGGTAGAAGGTAAGCAGCGCTGCCATTTCATCTGTTTTGACGCCGAGACACAATGTCTTTTTTAACCCATACATGACCCACGCCTTCTCCAGGCCATCACACTTTAACACGTTCATAAATGGGTCGTTTATCAGTCAATAGAAATCGCATGCTGTGAATTATCAGTTTAACGGCTACGAGGAATTCCGCTCTGCTTCACTGGCCAGAAATGAGCTTATGTCCTCCCGATGGGTTGTGCAAGAGCATCAGTTGATAAAGTTGAACAAACGTCAAGAGACGTTGCTAAACCCCGTCATTCTGTACTAGCGCCTGCGCATTGTTCACCAAACACCTAGTGTGTTATGAGTGAGTGCACACATTATAAGCAAAGGTCAATAACAACATATTATGTAACCAATCACAGCATGAAATGCAAACATACGGTCGCAATAACCAATACAAGTTCCGTCGACTAATACCAGCGAGTATATTATATGTTATAAAACATAAACGTGTGTTATATATCCGGGCATCCACAGCCAACCAGCTCATTCACCTGCTTCTGATTCACGGATGCAATTCATTTCTACAGGTAAATATAAACCTGCATAATACAATTGTATCATAACCTCTCACCGGCTCATGTTCTTACGCTACAGATAAGATAATAATTTATAATCGCACACAATCAAAGCAAACACAGCTGAAATATGAAGGCGACCTTCGGCATGAGCTGATTCTGGTTCACCGAAGGCCGCTTTGGCGTTCTCCCTGGGGTGAGGGCGACCAGAGTTGGATACACAGGAGGAACTCAGGTCGACCCTTGCTACCACAACATGTGAGGGAGGGGCTCCACCATTTTCCGATTCAAACATACTGCATTCACAGGGGAGATCACACTGAAAGCGTGCAAGTGGAATACAACCCAGACGTCATTTCCTACGCGGATCTTTTAGACATCTTCTGGAATAACCACAACTGCACATCGGCATCCAGTCGGCAGTATATGTCGGCCATCTTCTGCCACGACGACCAACAGAGGGCGCTGGCGGAGGAAACGAAAGAAGAGCATCAACGACAGATTGGACGTCCTGTGTCAACAGTCATCCAACAAGTGAATGCATTCTATGATGCTGAAGAGTAAGTCTATAATCGTTCCAATTTGTGATTTTGCTCGTAATTATTAGTTGATGGATAATGGTTGTCACACCAAAGATATGCATGTTGAAACTTGGTCAATTGACAACATTGTATGTAATTGGTTATTCATTACAATCTGCCATAATAACACTGGTTACAAAACATACTCTTTCTACCGACAGCTACCATCAGAAGTATCTGCTCCGGTGCCACAGAGATCTCATGAAGATATTCCAGATCGATTCTTCCAACATCCTCACCTCAACGTTAGCTGCACGTTTGAACGGTTTCGTTGGCGGACACGGGTCGGTAGCAGAGTTTGAAAAGGTAAGCATACAGTTCGCTATGAGGCTGTGTTTAAATTGTTCATCACAGGATTCGTTGGATCTGAATGCAGAGCAACGTAATGTCATCAAGAAACTTTTCTAATTCATTGATGCTGAACATTTTATGTTGCACTGCTGCGATGCTCATGACGTGTCGGGTGGAAAAGCAAACATCACCCGCACTGAATAATTCTTCGTTTGGCAGAACAGCATGAAATGCTGGTGGCAATAAATCATGTTTTTAACGGAGTTGGTTTTACATCACATATTAGAACAATACATAACACAACTATAGCTACATACAAAAGATAGACTCACTCAAATAACATTTTATTCGTCGCATAAGTAATATTGCTAATGCATAAAATTAATAGTCTTCGTTATTCAAGAACTTCTCCCACATGATGTACGTCTGGCCTGGTTTATCCGTGGGCACAAAATGCCCCGCACCCTGAGATTACATAACACGCTTATCAACCAACGCATCACATCACACTCACTTTTACTGAGACGAATTTCAAGTTTTCATACTGCAGAACGAAGCCTGCAATCTGTGGATATCCCATGTGATCGATGTAATGCCAGTCCTTGAATCCCTCCACCACCTGATGCAAGTCCATTTCGTCATAATGCACAACGATCAACGAACTACTCACAGGTTGACCTAGATCCTCTGTGAACCACATGTCGCCAAGATGGTCGCAAGCCATGTCCAGATCGCCATTATATATCAAAGCGGGGAAATTCTATAGAAAGTAAACACAACAAAAAACAAGAAAAACATACATCATACTCAATATCGCCAAGGTTACCTGTTCAAGGACGTCATGATAGAAGGGTGCCATGTCTGTGTACTGTCTATCATACCAACGACTAACATTGTTACTGTGCACGATAAATGTTGACGTCATTAGTGCACGTATACTGATGACGTCAGACAAACCTGCATGCTTCCCAATATTGAACAAACTCTGGAACGTGGAGAGCTTCCCTGACTTCTGGTTTGTTCAGGTATCCTTCCCTATCCCAGGTGTCACTGCAAGGGATCTTGATGCTGATGTTGCGCACTTCATTCAGGTCCAAGTAATTCTGAATAAATATAATATTTAGTAGCATTGACATTGACTCGGTTGCGCACCTTCATGTAGTCATCATATCTATGCTTTGGCATGCTCACAGCGTCCGGATGCATCATTTCAATGTCACCTCCAACCTCTCGGATGATTCCATTCCTGTCCGGAATTCCTCCGTAACATTCCGCGAGATAGTCATAGGGATTCAGACCGATATTCCACATAACATCATTCACTTGATTCGCCTGTAAATGCAAGCATTCCCTCACGTGCTAACTTTCATGCTTTTTGAGGTTAGCCTCGTGAGTTGTGGTCACGGCTCTAATTCTTTCACCATAGGAAGAAGATTTAATCAGGACTCCCGGATTGGGTCATGCTAAACCAGCATTCATACTGAATTAGGTCATGCAAAACCAGCATTCATACTGAATTAGGTCATGCTAAACCAGCATTCATACTGAATTAGGTCATGCAAAACAGCAGTTATACTGAATTAGGTCATGCAAACCTGGATACATGTGCCCGTATGTAACATTCAATCTCAAGTCCATTGACATTGTCGCATGTATAGCATTATGGAGGATACCACGAAGTGCAAATTATAATTATAAATGTATTGCTGCATAATTATACGGACAAATCAACCAACCACACAGCTGAGACGGGCCTTATGACGTCATGATTTTACTCACCAAAAGTCGGCACTGAACGTCTTCGCTGTTGTAGAAATTGCAATCGGAGGCGTTTCTGTTCTCACAGCAGTTATCCAGCAGATCATCCCACAAACTGAAAGCGACAATTTAATACACGTGTGTATGAAAGAAAGTCACCGGATTAAATTAATCATTTTATTTCATTTATATCACTTGTTTATCAGATTTTCAGTCTAAATAACATTGAAATGTCCTATTACTATATGCTGAAATCGGTGCAAATGTTGAATCATACTTTTGTTTATTCTTATAAAGAATTGAATTTTGATCGCTCGATAACAACTTGTAAAAATATTTTTTTTTAACTATCACATAATAAGTATATAATTATATATATTTATATGAAATGTAGGCCTGCATGATTGTCTCCATTGACCGTAACACGGTGGCTTACTTCGTTTGTATTATTTAAATTGATTAATACTTTGCCTAATTCATTCTTGATAACAGATTTGTCATTAATTCACGTGTCAGGCATGCTATGGGCAATACGATAACTTATACTAATAATTGATGATCAAACTGTACTACATTCGCTGCACCTAATGACCTGTCCGTTTACGCCACACACTACACGTATCATTACGTCAACCCGCCGGCAGTTACATAACAACCAGCAGTTCGGGACAACCAGGGGCGTCTGTTGCGTATGGACCCTGACCCCGTCGCCGGCGGCTTTTTCAGTCGCGTGTATATATCAGCCCTCTTCGCTCTCAGTTTAATCGAAACAGCGGCCTTGCTTGTGGTGTCGATACCTGACCCCGTTGCACAATGCTGAGCCAGCTGACCGCAATGCTCCCAGAGGCCCCAGACCTGAAGGGCTGCCTCCGGATAGCGGGTTACACAGCACTGGGCGCGGGCATCGTGTACACAGTGGCTAGGATCGGTAATGGGGGAGAGGCCGCATACTTCAAGGAAAGGCGGAGCTTCCTGCGCGAGTCGAGGATTCAAGCTTTGACGACATTGAAGCATGAATTGATGAATGAAGAGAAAAGCTTCAAGATGGATATCCTACAGCTGAGCATGACTGATCTAATCGCCAAGATGCGCAGCGGTGAGCTCAGTGCCAAAGAAGTGCTCAAGGTGTACCAGACACAAGCATTGAAGGCTCATGAAGCGACTAATTGTCTGACTGGATCCATCAGCGAAGGTGCCCTGCTCGCCCTCGAGAGAGACCGGGCTGCGGATAAAAGCAAACCGTTGCACGGAATCCCAATCAGCATCAAGGACAACATTCCAGTCAAAGGATACGCTAATTCCATTGGGCTAAGCCGGCTGTGTGATAACATCATTTCTGAAGATGCCTTTCTGGTTCAAGTGCTCAAGAAGCAAGGCGCTGTGCCGTTTGTCCTGACTGGCTTCCCTCAGTTGCTCATGGCTTATGAGAGCAGTAACCCGATATTTGGAGCAGTAAGGAATCCTCACGATCTGATGCGTGGAGCTGGAGGTTCCAGTGGTGGTGAAGCTGCCTTGATTGCTTCAGGAGGATCCTTGCTTGGCATTGGAACAGACATCGCTGGAAGCATCCGCTTACCGTGCGCCTTCTGTGGTATCTGCGGACTTAAGCCTACTTGTGATCGCATTGGATTTCCTTACCCAGAAAAGGCACAGACAATCATACGCCCCAACGTAGGTCCTATGGCGAGGGACGTTGACAGCCTTGCATTGGCCATGAGAGCCATTTTGGTGCCAGAACTATTTGAGAAAGACCAGCGCATGCCGCCTATTCCGTTCAGAGAGGATATATTTAAGAGTACAGAACGCTTGACCATCGGCTATTACACTGATGATTTAGTGTGCGCTGCTTCACCTTCTTCTGCTAGAGCCGTTATGGTCGCCAAACAAGCGTTGGAGAAAGCAGGTCATACACTAATTCCATGGACGCCTCTTGATGCGAAGTTTGCAACACGAGCTGAAATCCACTCTTTGGCTGGTGACCAAGGCGCTACAATTCTCAAGCAACTAGAGAACGACGTAATCGACCCTTCTGTACTGCCATATGTCTTTTGTATAACACTCTCTCGGATCTCACGCTTCTTCCAATGTTTGTACCATCGCTACGTCCGAAACAAGCCAAGACTCGCTACCTTCCTCGCTAACTTCAAAGGACAGAGCTCGGTGTCTGAGTGGTGGGCGTGGACTCTTGAAGTGGAAGAGTACAGGCAGAGGTTTTTCGCTTACTGGAATGAGTCAGGGGTGGACGCTGTCATATGTCCTGCGTTCACTTTCCCCTCTCTCAAGCTGGGATCTCCGTTCCAACTGCTACGCAATGGAAACTACATGTTTTTGTGGAATGCGACCAACATGCCCGCTGGAGTGGTTCCGGTCACTCGAGTTACAAAAGACGACATTGACGCCTTGGAGGCCTGGGCTGCCACTGACGAGGATGGAGCGTATGTGCTGAATGACCAGAAAGACGCGGAGGGCATGCCAGTGTGCGTGCAGGTGGCGGGGGCGAGATGGAATGAGGAGCTGGTACTGAGGGTGATGAAGGAAGTCGAGGGTCGTGTTAACTATCACAAGTGAACATCTGCTGTACGTTCAACTGACATTCATTGATTATGCTTATCTGTTCGCACTTAAAGAAGTAAGCCAAGTGTCTGTAGTCTGTTATTATCTGTGTTATTTATGAGTAGATCGTACTCACTCAGATCCGAAGAGCCCTCTTGCCCAGGCAAAGTAGGTGAAGCCGTTGAACATAGTTTGCCTATTGGTGACTCCATTACCAACTGCCATGCCCTGTAAATACACCTCGCACATTGCACAACACTGATAACATAAACTCATCATTTATACAGTTTGATCAGTTGTGTAGCACTAATCAGTTAACCTTTTAACACTTTAACCATTATTCCTTTACTCTGCTTACCTTGAAGTTGAACTGGGGGTCATTCATGAGAAGAACCGAGAGTGTTGGAACATAGACACCAGCGTAGCTCTCTCCGGTCACAAAGAAATCATTGTCAGCGTATTCTGGCCAATGGTTGAAGAAGTCAATCAGAGCAGCATGGTTGTCGGCCGCAGTCTGCGTAGGAATTGGTCAGTGTGAATCACGAGTGATGCGGTCACTGACCTGGTCGTCACTGCTCACACATTCACCGTCTTCGGAATATGAGAAACCGACGCATTGTGGAGATTCCATGAAAATGATGTTGGCAATCTACATCAAGAGTAATATATGACCGTATTTGAATGAACATAAGCACGCTATATACAAAAAAGCAAAAAAAAAAAAAAAAAAAAAAAGCAAAACATGATATATATGAAATAAAAGCAAAGCAAACATAATAAAATAAAAATAAAATAACAAGTGAATAAATTCTATAGCTCAAAGCATGCTTAAAACATATGTATCGACAACGTTCAAAACACGAAAATTTAGAATAAAAGTTACTAATTATCAGAGTATTGTCAGACATGGAAACTATATCCTTATAATAAAAACTATAATGTTCGTATCAATGCAGAAAAAAAATGTCGACATCGTAAAATACAGGAGCGAAATAAATATTTAAAATTCAATGTGACATTCAGTTTCCAATAACCAGACAGAACAAAATTACACCGGAGAGTGTTTTCACCATAACAACTATTCACCTTGTTCCAGCGATCCTCAAACCATACCAGGTTTTCACCATCTGGAGTTGCCTAAAAGAGCAATGAGACATTCATTGCCTGATGACATAATTCAGTAGCGAGACTCACTCTCCAAGGTCCTTGTTCCACCAAGAAGCCAGTCAACGAGGAGCATCCGGGCCCTCCGTTCAACCAGAGGACCATTGGGTCATTGGCTGGATCTCTCTCAGACTCCACAAACCTTATATGTCATATCTTATTATTCGTATCATTGGATTCAATGATTTCGATACCAGTAGAAGAACTGCTTGCCGTCACCTGCATCCAGGTACCCCGCGTAGTGCTTAAACTCAGGCTGATCTCCAATCAGGTGCGGCAGGTGAGTGACCTCATCCTCATCCTTGGCCGCAAATACGGCGGGAGAGAAGAGGAGGGTGAGCAGAAGGAGACGCATCCTGCAATGAGGAATGAGGGCAGGGAAGAAGGGAATGTAGGTGGTTATTTGGAAGGGCTCATGATTCACATCATGCAGAGATAACACTGTGAGACATAAGTGAGTGAACCCTTAATTAGTGACCCTGGCCACTGTTATGTATATTATAAGAAGATAACGTGAGACTCCGTATTCAGAAAATGAATATATTGCTCATCCAGGCACGCACGTACTATGGCTGAAGCCTACCTGGTTGATACAATACGCATGTCAATCATTCCACGATTTCCCCAATCTGTGACATCGGCGTTTTCATATACTTTTGTTATTTATTGCTCTCCTACATGACTACATGTATTACTAGTATTACCCTAGTATTTCACTCCAACGAATATCAGATAACCTATTCAACTAGAACACAGGAACTATGTGGGAATTGATTCAAAAAGTTATGGTACGAGAAGTCCATTGGAACCAGACGACGGACATCAGCAGCAAAAGCAAAATAAAAGTGATTATATAACTGATATCAATAATTGATATTGCACCCCTATTCTCCATCAACCTACCTGTTGCAGTCTCGGCAATTAATGAACGCTTCACATTTTTCCTATTAATTTTCTAAGCTAACCATGAGAATGAAATCATCTGCTTCATACGTGGCGCTTTGATAAGATTTGATCTCAACCCGAGACGTGTTTGTTTCTGGAGGTCTATCTGATAATCAAAAAATGCACAATTGAAGTAAAAAACAAAACCACAAGTTAATGATATTGCCCTATTATAAGACGTGATATAATTGACCGTATGGTATGCAGTTCACACTTCAGCAATCTTAAACTAAATTCGCATAACTGACATGCAATTGTAGTTGGTCTGTTATCAATGTTCAAAATGCTGCAATCCATTGTACAAATCAGTATGTTTATAGACACTGAATTGTGTAAAAATGAACGCGGTGCACATATACTATTGCAATTGTTTGTATTTAAGTTAAGCAAATCAAATCAAAGCATAAAAAAAGTTTTAATTTTATGTTCAACGCAGAGGCTCAATGGGCTAATGCTGTCATTTGAAAAACGCACAGCTCCGTGGCAATCTATTATTTCTTTGCCAACATTATGAGGTATTATGTAATTATTATAAATAACAGGAAGTGGCATTTGTTATTTTGAATTATCAAGAAGTCGTAATATGTTTAAAATCAGCAGGATCAAACACCTGTGATATATTGGTCTTGAAGTATGTCGATATAACGATGTCTTTGAGAAATGATAAATGGTTACCTTTTGTATGACAAGTGAGACATATAAAAGTCTTAAACAAGAGTTAGTAAATTAATATTGTATGTTGCTAGGGTGCATAATGTCGTAGAGAGATATATTTTGTTGTACATCAACAAACGCATCATTAATTGTGTGCACAAGACTCCTGACAGCAGACAACAAGACAGAAGCATCATCGCAGATCCATCACGACAACCAAGGACTCCCAAGACTTGATTGCTCATTGTTTTTCTTTTACATTATAAGCCGATTAACCGTAACGGTTATAAGTGGAATAATAATATGATTGACTCCACCTAACACTGAGCTAATGTAGGGCTCCAAGTATTGGGGAAAATCTGCGAAACAAATAATGACAATTCCAAATACATATTATTTATGTTATAAAATGCTAGCCAGCATGATATTGATAAGCATTCACAAATGTTCATGTCAATGCATGACAATAAAGGTTGTCTTTGAATATGTCACCATATAATGGCATTTCTTATGTTGGGTAATATCTGCATAAAATATACGTGTTGCTAATAATAAGTTTACTAAACATAAAAACAACTATTGTAGACATTCGTGAAAAATATTGACGAAATAATTATGCATTTTTGCTGAATCTATGGAATCTGCTTCTTGTGTTTGAAACAAGCAACACAAATAACACCTCAGCCTCTAATGCTGTTCAGCCTACGTCACGGAAGCACTTGTTTCAACACCAATTATTATAACCATTATGTGCTGATCACTGTGTTGTGACGTCACTGCCTGGAATAGACGTACGCAAAATGGCGAATGCATTATTGAAGACTTCTGGAAGTAGTTTCTCAACGTAACTCATCGGTTTTATTTGTTTTGGTTTTTATTATCAAGAAATTCATTGGTGGTTGATTATTATTCGGATTGAAACATGAATTGCCTTCAAGAATTGCCTGCAAGAATTGCCTTCATAATAATTCAGTGTTGAAACAGGATGAAGATCCATAGTTTTTATTCCTTTGTCTTCACAAGATGTTGGAACAAATAAAGCAAATGAAGACAATGAAGACAACATTACAGTGAGGACAACATATTAACACATCGTTAAATACATTAGCAAAACAAATGCATCTCCATGGAAACGGGATAAACACTTTGTTTTCATGTAAAAGCGAACGACTCCAAAGACAGCATCAGAAATGGAGCTGAATCACACTGAAGCAGCTGCTCTCAGCGGCTCAGCCATCATGCTGCTCTTGCACGTGAGCACCATGAATCCCATTGTCATATACATCAGCTGGAAGAACTGTAAGAAGCATGTCTACGAATCAGTCTGTGCTACGTTGCTTCCTGACCTCATATTCAGCCTGTATCTCTGTCCAGGGGTCATCGTAACGTCTCTTGGACACCATTGGTGGCGGTGGAGTCCACCGGCGAACCAGTGTCTCGCTTTGTCGTACGTTACATTGTACCTGCTGGGAGTAGTACTTTTATCGAGGGCAACTGTAGCAGCGGTGAGGTATCGCAACTGGATTTTGATCAACTCAACTAAACTGGCGAATGGGGAAATCCCACCGGCTACCAGGGTGTGGTGGAAGGTTGCCATCTACGGACTGCCGTGGTTGCTCAGCCTACTACCACTGCTGCCAAAAGTGCTGGTCATTAACCCTGTTGCCAATACAACTGGAGTGAATTGCATGCTGCCATCGCGGGCGGATTTCGGTTATGATATATCCTCCACGGTGCTCCTACTGGTTGTTCCTGTGGTCACCTTCCTGACGTGCTACTCTCGTATTGTGTTCACTTACAAACGATGGGCCAACTCCAGAGGCAGACTCCAGCGAAGCAAGCAGCACAGGAATCACATTCAGGTTCAGTTTCAGCTATTCATACTTTGATATTTTAATATCTGATATTTGTTTTCAGATGCGGTTTGCAGAAACGTTCGCGTATTCAGGGCTGATGACAGTGAGCGGTGGTTTGTTAATGTTGATCAGTGGAAGCAGCAGTGATTCTGCCGCAGTCAGCATCATGATGAGTGCTGGCCTGTTTTGTCTACTCTCCACTGCATCGGTCTATCTGCTTCTCAGCAAAGCCCTACAGTGAGTACGATACATTTTTTGTCTGATATATTTTCATGATTTATTCCGATGTAAATTCCCAAAATGAGACTATTATGTCATAATTGATTTGCTGCTAGAGCCCCGTATACATAGTTTAATTAAAATAGTTATACTATCAGTACTATTCTTTGTTATACTATTCTTCTTGTCGGGTTAAATCCGGATTTGTTGCAATTACCCTAATTAATAATTAGTTAATAATTTCAGTGCATGATAATAATTTAATAATGATAATGATAATAATTACCTGGTATCATTTACATAGTAAACTGAGTCACGAACAGCACATATATTCAGTGATTCTGATTCTCCCACCAAATCGGTTTGGTTCACATATTTGCCGCTAGTGGAGCTGCAAATGACGTCATAACCCCCGGGATTTCCCCAAGCAGACCCAGTTGCCATGATAATGGATCAACACAGACGATTCTGTTTCGCAGCCTTGAGTTGATGACGATAAAATCATTGATATCTTGAGTTATAGGGATAATAGCAACGTTCGGTTCGACTGATTCTCACTCAATTCAAACAATAAAAACAGAAAAATAAAAATGATAATTGATTATCTTTCCTATATAATTATGTGTCAATGTGTTGTCGATTGTTTGAGTCATGGAGGTTCGCCCCTTTCTCAGCTGACTCAGCATTGCGTTCAGATAATTATATTATTGCGTTATGATTTCTCTATTCGATCAAGTGTGTGTTACGAGTATAATAGTCATACTAGAGCAAACTTCAACATTAAATACATTTGTGAGTTCGTTAGAACAACAATCTAAAAAAAAACCTAGTACTCTACGGTTTGTAATGGGGTGTAATGACGTCAAACTCCCATTTAGAGAGTGGGGTAGAAGTCTGATTATTTTTATATCTCTTTAAATACATACATAATTATTGAAATCACTAATGACTCACCAACTACAATATATTTGTCCTCTGCCCGAACCGAGGCCCAAAATTTCAGTTTTTTTTTTTCTTTTACATGTGTTGACCTTTACGCTAACCTTCGGTAAACGGAGCTAAACCTTCAATCATGAAACCGGCCCCTAGGGTGAAACCCCATGTTAATCTCAATACGCAATATCTATGATGTTCTCAGATATAATTATGTCCATACCATATCCCTCCATTATATATCCATGCTAATAACTAGTACTAATGTATCCTAACTAAAGCTAATATATCATAAATTATGCTAATCTATGCTAATTTATGCTCATATATCCCTGTGTTTTGTCCCAGAATTGCGTTGTGGTCTCACATTGGGACGAAGCAGTCGAAGAGCAACGCGAGACCGCGTTCTGCTTTGTCACAGCCAGATTTCGACCTCATCCGCGACCCAGCATACGCGACACTCATCGCAAACTCCCTGGCCTTCCCTCGCACCCAAGGTCAGCCAACTCCGGGTCAACAGCGTTCACACTCGGCCCCAGTGACCCGACACAACACGCTCATCTGTCAGCCGGTTGAAGAGTTTCGCATCGCGGTCGAAATGCACGAATTGAGCAAAACGGAGACGAATGCTCAACGCTGAATTGACATAATTATATTAGGCTGCAATGTGCCCAGTTTATTTTTATGTGTAATAGTGTTACAACATTGTATCGTTGTTTTTGCTGTTGTTTTGCTTCAATAAAACATTCACTGTTTTTATTTTCTCTGAATTCAGCATATCTTTATTTCCACTGGAACCATCGGAGCAAATAATGCAAATAAATTAAATAATTAGGATACGGTTAAATCATATCTAATGAAATGGTTTCGTTATGTTGATATTAGGTTTGCCCGGCTGGTATGATGGACATTGCATGTCTTTCTAATAATCTTGGCCCCAAGGAGTGAGTGAAATGAATTTTTTGGTCTCCATATTGGTTATCAGTTGATGTTTTATTTCTGAAAATATCAATCACGGACTTATGTTGAATTCAATTTCAGCTTCATTGCATGTGTGCATGGCATCTGAAATGTTAGCTAGGTGGAATGCCACCCACATTGATATATCTGCATCAGAAATGGTGCTGTTACGGGCAGCAACCAGCATCTGACGTGTGATTTTTCGGGGGGCACCGAATAGTACAGTGGGTTAAACCGCTGTCTGCAATCCTGTGCCGGCCGTGGGGGTCGAGGTCCCGGGTTCGAGACCCAGTCAGGCCACGGCGTTATGATTGTGAATTATAATTGTAATCCGTTATAATTGTAATTCTTCGGTGACTCTGCAGTGCTGCCCACCTGCGTAACAAGGCGGGGCGCTGTGTACTACTGTCTATGGTGGTATGCAGGATAAAGAACCCTCGGGATTTATCGATAAGAGTATGGAGAAACCCCGGTCCCGGGCCTTCTGTTCTGGCGCCCGTATCACTCGAATGGGTTGGGTGGAGCTGTAAAACCCCATCACTCACTCATTCGCAAGAAGGTTCTTAGGAAGAAATACTTGCAATTGGGTATATGTAGATCACATGATTACTTATTTTATATTATCTGCATATACCCAATATGCAGATAATATGAAATATTATATATTAAGTGTATTTGAAGCTTCATTGATGAGAGAGAGAGAGAGAGAGAAAGATTAATTTATTTGGAAATATATATGTATACAATAACAAAATGATTATGTACAAAATTCAGTCTTTCCACGAGACAACATAAAGGGCCCGTGAGGGCCCGCTGACATGCTGCCACCAATAAAAAAAAAAGTAATTAATAAAATAAAATAAGATAATGATCATAATGAACTAGAAAAGTATAATAACAAGAGAGAAACACAAAAAACATAATAATTGTATCTCGTAAATAATAACAATATATATATATTTTTTTTTTTCAAGGATATAGTGGGATGAAGGGGAAGGGTTAGAGAAATGGAGGATGAGAATGACGGATGGATAGAATTTGACATATCTAAGGGTGGTAAATTGGATGGGAAGGGGAGTTATCGATCGTGACAGATGTAACAATTTGGTATAGTGCATATTGTGGAGTATTGGTTAATTATATGTGCTTTGGCTCTTTTAGTGAATGTATCGGTAGAGTGCGTATGGCAGAGTGATTTTATGTGCGAAAGTAAATTATTAACTGTGTGCACTAGTGTGTATCTAAGATTTGATGTGCACTAGTGTGTATCTAAGATTTGATTTGAAAAAGTGATGTCTATGTGGTGGGATGGATAGCATATTTTCGTGTCTTGTTTGGCGAGGATGCGCATGCGTTTGTCGATTTGTTTGAATGTAGCTTTGAAGGAAATATTCTGGAAGGTTATTGTTTGTGTATATGTAATAAAATTTCAATTCAGACATTTTTCTTATGTCAGTTATTTTAAGTACGTTCAAACGTCTAAATAGTGGGTCTGTATGTGAGTTATAAGAGGACAGTGTTATTGCTCGAATGGCGCGTTTTTGAATAAGAAGCAGCTGACTTGGGTTGTGGCCCCAGAGTAGAATGCCATAATTAAGATGTGGAACTATAAGAGCGTTGTAAATGGTGAGGAGGATGAATTGTGGGATATGATTTTTTAGTTTATTGATTATGCCGGTGACTCTGGCTATTTTCATAGATATCTTTTTGATGTGTGTGTTCCAATTGAGGTGGTGTGTTAAAGATATTCCCAAAAAGTTGAACGTCTCAGTTGCGTGAATTTGGATGTTATTTATTTGTAATTAGGTAGCATTATGTGCGTTTGTGGTGTGTGAAAGATCATGAATTTCGTCTTGCTAATATTGAGCGCGAGTTTGTTGGCACAGAGCCAGGTATAAATTTGACTGAGATTGTTTGTAATCATATCTGAAGTGTCTGTGTGAGCTGTGTTTATTGTAGTTGTGAGTGTGGTGTCATCTGCATAGTGTATCATTGAGAAATGTTTGGTGCATCTGTTAAAATCGTTGACATAAATTAAAAATAGAAAACGTCCTAATATAGAACCCTGTGGAACGCCTGTTGTCAATGTTTTTTTTATGTGATGATGATCCGTTAATGTGAGAATATTGCTGCCTATTTGAGATATAATTCGTAATTAGGGTTAGTGAGTTTTGAGTGATACCGTAATGTTTCAGTTTTGTTAATAATATATTATGATGGAGTGAGTCAAAAGCTTTAGAAAGGTCGAGAAAGATACTGATGGGGGTTTTGTTTTGATCCATTTTAAGGGATAAAGTGTCTATTAGTTCGAGTGCAGCTAGTTCTGTTGATCGCTTTTTCCTAAATCCATATTGACTATTGAACTGTAGATTATTAATATCAAAGTAATTATTTAGTTGCGAGAGGATGATCTTGGAGACTTTGGATATAGTTGGTAAAATTGAGATCAGTCGGTAGTTGCCGCATTCATGAGGATCGCCTTTTTTAAATATTGGGCTTATTTTGGCCAGTTTGAGCCTGTCGGGGAATATGCCTGTGTTAATCATCTGATTTGCAATCAATGTAAGAGGTTTCGATATTTCATGTATTAGTGTTTTAATTAGAATTGTGTTGATGCCGAAGAATTGTGATCAGCCGAGGTAGACGATTTGTTCTTGAGTTTGCGAATGTGTTCTTGAATGGTGGTTTCAGACACGCGATCAAAGTTAAAGTTGAGTGATGTTGGCGTTCCGAGATAGTCTTTAAAAGAAGTCCGTGTTATTTCAATTTGAGATGCAATTCTATTTCCAGCATTGGCAAAAAAAGTCATTCAGATGGTTTGAGATGTTTTGGGAGTCCACTATTTTGGTCCCAGCTATATTTAAATGTTCAGAAGAAAAACAAAGCTAATAAAACAATAAGGTTTGCATTAAAAACGTATAATATTTCATTACTGTGTATGCAACCAATTATATCAAGCATTCTTGGAGCAATTACTCGCACAAGGTAATTTTCTACATTGCATTCACAGTTAGGTATACATAAAAATAGATATAATAAACATTATTAATGATGTAATTTTGATGAAACGTTAACTTTTTTTCAAATTCAAATATGTTTCACTGATTATTCATACACTTCCATTTTTAACCTTTGAAGAAAATTAATTTATTTCAAATTCGAATATGTTTCACTGATTATTTATGCAGTTCCATTTTAACCTTTGAAGAAAGGCCCATTTTTATCTGATTTATCAATATAGTTTTTAATTCACCAATTAAATAGTTGTTTTCTTTGTCTTTTTTTTCCTGCCCTTTTCACACTTTGTGAATTATGAATTTATTCTACCAATTTATCATCATTTTATATTCCAATTAATTATTATGATAACTGATGATAATATTATATTGTTATCATTGCTAATCACCACACATCACAATATATTTTTCTACACAAACTTAGGTGGTAGCCGAGTGGTTAGCGTGCTCGCCTCGAAAAGGCTTGGCGCTGGCCACTGGAGGTTCGAAGCCAGCCACCAACCTTGTGTCCTTGGGTAAAGTACTTAACTTCTGCTTACCTCCTCGGACAACATAAGCCGTCAGGATTCCGAAGTTAAATAATCCATAAAAAAAAAAAAAAAAAACAAAAAAAAAAAACAAAAAAAACAAACAAACAACACCCAATTCTAATATCTGTACCGTTAGAGAAACGGAACAGACGTATATCTGCGCCCGTTTCGCTAACGGTATCCGACCGCCACACAGGCACACGTGTGTCGTCGGGACTTGTTAGCTAACGGCTCCCGATCTTCCTATGCAATATGCATGTATAAACAGACCAGCCTCAATGAACGTGATCGCTCCATTGTGCCCCTTATAGCCACGGCTAAGGTCGTATCAAATGGCAACCTTTTTGTGGAAGCTAAGACCACGGAAGGCCTCGGCGAACTTCGAAACAAGATAGCCCCTCTCACAAGCGATCTCTTCGGGGAAGCGGCTTCATTGCACCTGATGGACGACAGCAAGACCAGGCCAAAACACGGAGGTGGTGTGGCACTCTATTATCGCTCTTCACTTCGCCTTCGACGTCTAACTAGCCTAGAGACACAGGATCATGAGGTCATATGGTTCCAAGCAAGCACGAGGGAGCATGACATTATCGGCTGTGCAGCATACTGGCCTCCTGGGTCAGACTTGGACATTACACAACATCTGCAACATACCTTAGACAAAGTTAGCATTGAGTTCAACACAATCGTCCTTCTTGCCGGAGACCTCAATGCTCACCACCCTGACCTCAGTGAATCCATCAGCACCAACACGGCTGGCCGCCTCCTCCAAAGATTTGCAACTGTGAACGCTCTCACCCAAGTAATTCAAGCCCCAACCCGAGTCACCCCCACAGCTCTTCTTGTCTCGACATTCTTCTTACAAACATACCTGAGGAAATCAATTTTCTCGGTGTGTACCCTGGCATTGGCACATCTGACCACGGCGTTGCCTGTGTTGACCTAAAAACAACTTCTGTAATCACCCATACTGAACATAATGCAACCATCCGACCCCGGCTCCACTTCAACACGCATAGCACTAACTGGAAAACCGTCAATGACCACTTTTCCAACATCAACTGGCATCACCGCTTTGCTGCATGCAACGTTGAAGAAACCTGGACTCTATTTAAGGATGCATATGAAGAAGTACTCGGGAGACTCTCAAAGAAATCCCGGCCGACTAGCCGGAGGACCAACCATGAAAGACAACAGCACAATACTTTGAGTCAAGAGCTGATCCGTCTGAGGGCAACCCAGCAGGCGGTCTGGCGCCTCCACAGTACAGCTCGCACCCGAGAAACCCATCAAAGCCTAATAATAGCCCGCCAATAATTCACACTAGTCTGTGCAAACCCCATTCGCCGTACCGATGAAGCAACTGTGAAGAGAATGACAGAGTCAAGCAACGCCAAGCAATGGCACAAGTACTGCAAGCAGTTGTACAGAGGCTCAGCTGTCAAAGAGGCCATTCCCATAATGACGGTTGGTACTGAAAGCTACATCACTGCCAAAGACAAGGCAACAATCCTCAATCAGTCCTTTATTGCCAAGTCCCGAGCCTCATCCCGACCCCGGTTCCCCAGTCTTAAGAACAGAACAGACTCAACACTGGCGGATACCCTCTTCAATGAGTATCGTGTCAAGAAGATCTTGCAGGACCTCAATGTCAACAAAGCCTCTGGTTCGGATGGAATTCAACCGAGCACTTTAAAAAATTACTCAGACAGTCTCCACGTCCCCCTGGCTATTCTTTTCACCAAGAGTTTCACAGAAGGAGTCGTCCCAACAGAGTGGAAACTGGCTGCCGTTGTTCCCGTTTACAAGAATAAAGGCCAACGCACAGACCCCAACCAGTACCGGCCTATCTCCCTGACCTCCTGTGTAGAGAAGGTAATAGAAAAAATTATAAATGATGCCCTTCTCCAACACCTGATGGACAATGAACTAATCGTGGATAACCAGTTCGACTTTCTACCTCATCATTCCACAACCGACCAAATTGCTCCGCTTCTGCACGAGCTCCTTGCAGCGACAACAACCAAAAAATCTGTAGTTGCCTGCTTCCTAGATCTTGCAGCCGCATTCGACTCCGTGCCACACCCAGCAATTCTACAAAAAATGCCTGCCTATGGCGTGCGTGGACGATTATTCCGCTGGATTGAATCGTACCTTAGCTTCCGCACCCAGTATGTTGTTGTCGACCAGTCCTCATCACCAATAGCGCAAGTCAGCTTAGGAGTGCCCCAGGGAAGCGTTATTGCCCAAACTCTATTTCTTCTCTTCATAAATGACCTGTGTCACAGTCTCTCAGCAAATTCTAGCCTCTCCCACCCTGACTGTCACCCCGAAGCACTCGTTTACGCAGATGACACGATGCTGTATCGCACTGGGAAGGACCAAGCTCTCATCTGCCCCGCAATCGAGGAAGACCTGCGAATTGCAGCCAAATGGGCTGACATTTGGGGCATGCGCTTCAATGCAAACAAAACAGTGGCCATGTACATCTCCCGAACCACCGCCACTCCACCGCCTATCACATTTGCCGGCGCCACTCTCGAGTACAGCCATGAGCACCGTCACCTGGGATTCATCCTAGACAGCGCCCTCAGCTTTCATGCCCACGTAAATGCGCTGACTCGGAAGGGAGCAACAGAGGTCTTTCTTCTTCGGCGGCTATCTTATAAAGTAAAAGACCGTGATCTGCTTTTAAAAATATACAAAATGTACGTGAGGCCGCATCTGGAATACGCCTCTCCCGCTTGGGCCGCCCTCACAGTCACACAGACTGGGCTATTAGAAAGCCTGCAACGCAGAGCCATGCGTATCATCCTCGCCCTTCCCCGAAATCATCACATCACTGACGCTGACTACGCTGCCCTCAACATCACCTCATTAAAACATCGCCGCAATTTCGCCCTCGCCTGCTTCATGTTCAAATTAAACAGCAATCGTCTGCCACGCAAGCTCTCCAAATATAGACCCATCCCTCATACCAACCCATACAACACGCGGAACTGTGTTTTGCGTGCGCCATATGTGCCTTACCCGTGCCTACGTCTTCTCGACCGTTCTCCTTTTCTTTTCGGCCTGAAAATTTTGAACTTCATTTCCCATACCTTTCATTCTCTTCCGGACATTTCCTCTTTTGAATCATCTCTTCGCGAGTCATCATATTACATGCCACTCGCACAAATTTATTACTAAATATTCTCAAATTGACGACCCTGTCAAGAGGATCTCCTCATGACATGTACTGAATAAAGTTTTCTATTGAAAAAAAAAAAAAAAAAAAAAAAAAAAAAGGGCGGCGATGGCGCATAGGTCAAATGATTAGCTGTCAGGACCAGGAATTTA
>KB312026.1:22544-40175 GCA_000328365.1 Capitella teleta | reverse complement strand
CGGCGGGTCTAATAATGTAATATAGACTGCGAATTTCCGTTCTGGTGGCTCACAAGCCTCCGGGAATTTTTCAGAATCTACGACGAATTGATATTGATGCTTCATTCAATCACTGGGCATGTGATACCCAGCACCCACTGTACTATTTATTGTAATCATGCATCACTGTTTTGCCATTGCCTTCTATTCATCATTTGCTCATTGCATTCTATTTATAATTTCCTCTGTTAAGCAGTTCATTCGCATTCTGCATATAAGTCTACACTGCAATTAAATCGTTAGCAGTTGAATTGAACCTCTTCTTCTTTCACAACTTGAACATGGTGACCCCGACTTTCAACGCGTTCTGAGGATCGTCTGTGCCTGAAGATAACGACGACCATCAACGAATCATGGACAACTGCGTCTACGTGCCGCAAACGAAGGTGGACTGGCGGTCAAACAACGCATACTCACAGTTTCAACTATGGCAGAAGGAGGTCACAAGGATCATCCAAGGACCCCTAGCGTCCAAAAGCAATGCAGTGAAAATAAACCATATCTTCATTTGGGCAGGTGCTCATGCAGAGTCCCTGATTGAGGCCAGGCAACGGGAGCAACCCAACCTAGATGTTTTTACACCAAGCGCCCTCCTCGAGGAACTATCCCGTTGTGTCACACACGAAACGTTGTATAGGGAAGCAAGAGAGGAATTCTACAGCATTGCGCAGCTACCAACGGAAAACACGTACTTTGCTCGACTCAGCGACATATACAAACAAGCCCAATTCCCGGACGACACAAACTTTTTAATCACTGATAAGCTGATCCATGGCTGTGCCAACCAGTCATATAAACAGAAATTGATGTCAAAATGGAAAAACATAACGATCACCAAGTGCCTCGAAATAATGCGACGTTTTGAAGCGCTGAACTCCACTATGGATCGCTTCAACAAGACCAACTCCCCCACAGAGGGGGCACGTCGACGCTCAGTATGCACGGGACCGCAACGTGTAGCGCCGTGGTACAAACAGATCCAGCAAAAGATGCCGATGGTGTGGAGGGCAGCCACACAGCAGACAGCAATGCCCAGCCAAGGACGTCACTTGTCGTAACTGCTCCAAAACCGGACACTTTGCTCGTGTCTGTAGACAAAAGCTACACGCAATAATGAACCAAGGACGAGTCCCGATCTTGTAGTGATACCAGGGAGGCTGCTTGATCGACTTGTCGACTCGATGCAGCTCAACAATCCTAGAGAGGTCCTGACCCAGGTGACTTTTCACTCATCCGGCAGGAGCTATGAGCTAGAAGGCAAAGTAGACACTGGAGCAATGGCATCCTGTGTGCCTATGGCGATGTTGTCATCGATCGGAATCCGACCCTCAGCCATCAAGCCGAGCAAATCTGTTCTCAGGGGCCTCTCTGGTACAAATCTAGGCAACCAAGGCACTGTGCTTGCACGAGTTACTTGCAACAACAGAGAAGAGGACGCTGACTTCTACGTCACCAAGCACGGCCGTGAACTAATTCTAGGACTTCCTTTCTGCAAGAAATTTCAACTCATCACGATGGCGCCGACGTGCTATCAGCGCCAGGTCTCATGCACTTTGAAGGCAGTGCACATCACAGAGGAATCAAGCATGGAATATGCGCCACTAAAGCAAAAATGGAAGAAACATCTCCCTTTGGGCAAGCGGACCGGTGATGCACTACAGGACCTCAAGTTGATCTTCCCTACAATGTTTGACGGCTCGGTGGGACTCTTTGATGGTGAAGTGGATCTGACACTTTCAGAGGATGCCAGACCGGTACAGTTGGCTCCTCGCGCGGTCCCACAGAGCATTCTCCCAAAGCTGAAAGATGAACTTGACAAAATGGAGCAAGAAGGCATCATCCGACCCTGCCCTGAAACAACAGACTGGGTTCATAACTTAGTTACCGTCATCAAGAAAAACGGCAACCTTCGGGTTTGTCTCGACCCGCGAAATCTAAACAAATACCTCATTCGGTCCGTATATCATACTGCCTCCTGGGAAGATGTACAGCATAGCTTCCGCCAGGGAACAGTCTTCTCCACTTTGGATGCAAAGAGTGGGTATTGGACGCAGAAGTTGAGCCCAGTGAGTCAGCTCCTCACTGCTTTCAATACACCCTTCAAGAAGTATTGCTTCCAGCGACTCCCTTTTGGATTGTCGGTTTCATCAGAAATATTCTGCCAGAGGATGGATCAAGCCTTACAGGGAATTCCAGGCACATTTCCTTGTGCAGACGATGTCAAGGTGCAGGGTTCGTCAGAAGAACGCCATGACCTCCATCTGCTGCAAACAGTTGAGGCAGCCAAGAAAGCTGGGATCAAGTTTAACCCTGATGAATGCACCATCAAGAAGAGCTCCATTGAGTACTTTGGACGCATCATAACGCCTCGCGGTGTAAAGCCAGATCCCAAGAAAGTGGAAGCAATAATCTCTCTTGTCGCTCCAAAGGACAAGCAAGAACTCCAGAGCCTGCTGGGCACGGTCAACTTCCTGTCTACTTTTATTCCGAATCTCTCCCAGCACACAAACGCCATGCGTGGCCTTCTGAAGAAAGGTGTGCACTTCATATGGACTCCCGACATGCAGCAAGAATTCAGCGCCCTCAAGAGAACCATTGCAAGAGACATCACGCTAGTACACTACGATCCAACAAAAGCCATCACCATTGAGACAGATGCGTCATTGAAAGGACTCGGAGCTGTGCTCATCCAAGATGGAAAGCCCGTGCGTTTCCTCAGCAAAGCCTTAACACCAGCAGAAGCAGACTACTCAAACATCGAGAGAGAGCTTCTAGCAGTCGTTTTTGCCTGTGAGCGACTCCATGTGTACACATTCGGAAACAAGGTGACAGTGCATACTGACCACAACCCCCTGGCTGCGATCATCAAAAAGCCAATCTCTCAGGCTCCTCCTCGCCTGCAGCGCATGCTGCTGAAGCTGAGATCGTATGATGTTGACATTCGATATGTTGGAGCTAATAGAGTGCTAGTTTCAGACACGCTTTCAAGGCTGATTGATCCCAGGAAAGATCCAGCGCCAGCCGTTCCAGAACTGGACGTCAGCATCGCTCAAGTCTTGCACATCCGGCCAAACCGATTGCAAACGTTACAAGAAGCGACCAAGAACGACCCGGATCTCGGCATACTATCTGACCTCATCATTCGAGGTTGGCCATGCAGTATGCAAGACATACCGCTATCACTCCGAGAGTACTGGCCAATGCGTGATGAGCTTGGGATCATCGACGGCCTCGTTATCAAAGGTCAACGTGTAGTCATCCCCGCAACCCTTCGTGATGACACTCTCCAGCGACTCCACGACGCGCACCAAGGACTCACCTCAACCCTCCAGCGTGCTCGTCAGACCGTATACTGGCCCGGCATCCAAAGTGATATCACAGTGGCTATCGAATCATGCAAAGAATGCCAAACAAATGCCCGGACACAGCCAAGAACACCCGAGCGGCAGCTGCAGGCGTCCAGGCCAATGCAAATTGTTGCTGCCGACATCAAAGAGAGCAAAGGTCACAGCTTCTTGGTGGCCATTGACTTTTACTCAGGTTACATCATGGTCGATCGGGTGTCTTCACAAACAACTACTGCTGTCATTGCAGTACTCGAGAAAAACTTTCAGAAATTTGGGTTGGCTGAGAGTCTGCTAACCGACAACGAACCGTGTTTCTCTTCTGGAGCCTTTGCCAACTTCTGCAAGCTGATGGAGATGGAGCACATCACCAGCAGTCCGCACTACCATGAGAGTAACGGTCGGGTAGAGAGAGCCAACCGAACAGTGTACCAGCTCATGGACAAATGCAAGAACGAAGCAGACTTCACTCTCGGTCTGATCGCCTATCATGACACGCCCATCACGGACACTCTACCAGGACCAGCTCAATTGATGTTCGGAAGAAGGATAAATTCCCGTCTCGGCCCACTACGTTCCCACTCTACCCTCAACACTGAGCAGAAGACCCTCCTCAGTGAGAAGAGAGCTGCCCATCTGAAGCAACCTACAAAGCAGACGTCACTTGCTACTGATCAACCAGTATGGGTGCAGCATCCTATCACCAGAAAATGGCACCAAGGGACAGTAATGCGTCCTGATGACTCTCCACACTCCTGGTGGGTGCCACGAATGGCATCGTCAGCAGCTGAGAGACCGTCTGCTCGTACCACCGTTTCCCCTGACGTGTCCAATGAGAATCTGTCGCCAGCCACCAGCCCTGACCTCAACAATCAGTCAGACGCGACCACACAGTCTCCATCAAGCAGCCTCCCTGGTATCACTACAAGATCGGGACTCGTCCTTGGTTCATTATTGCGTGTAGCTTTTGATGAAAGGGACGTGTACTATTTATTGTAATCATGCATCACTGTTTTGCCATTGCCTTCTATTCATCATTTGCTCATTGCATTATATTTATAATTTCCTCTGTTAAGCAGTTCATTCGCATTCTGCATATAAGTCTACACTGCAATTAAATCGTTAGCATTTGAATTGAACCTCTTCTTCTTTCACAACTTGAACACCCACCACGTACCACGTACCACAGGGAGTCTTACCAGTGAGCTCTGGATACATAAAATGCCTATGCAGCCTTCTAGACAGTATATAATATGATATTATATATATATAGACAGAAAGCATTCACTGTATTGAGTTTTGTCCATATCTGCTCGCTCACTGGTAAGACCCCCTGTGCCTCAGTTGGGAATGGGGTGACGTCAAATTCATGAAATATTCACCTTAATTAATCATTTCAGCATAAAATAATAATTACCTGACATCATTGTCATGGTATAAAAAGACAAGAACAGCGCATATTCAGTGGTTCTAATTCTTCCGCAAAATCGGTTTGGTTCACAAATCTGCCGCTAGTAGAGCTCTTGTGGATCCTCATGAACTTTGACTCGAAACATATATTACTCACTCTGTAAATTAATGTAGAGGGATAATTTTGCCTTTACAATTAGCAATTAAGGAAATTAGGCGAAATACACATAAACTGAAATAGTTGTAATTGTTCAAGCTGTTATAATTATTAATATGGCCTATTTAAATTTTAATTAAAAGGTTTCTTTGACTGCGAAGCTATCATTCTCGAGGGGAATTCCCTATTTTACGTCATCATTTTGGGGATTCCTCATCAATCGTGTCAGTAGTTCCAGTAGTTATTTTCGTGTGTTTTGTGTACACTGAAACCGCAGGATCGTTCCCAAGTAGTGCGAGTAAGTATCTGTGTTGTTCTTCACCCAAGTTCTACTCAATGATACATAATTTGGGTTATCTACAAACATAGTAACTTCACTGTGACTGTGACAGTCACACTCACAGTCACAGTGACAGTGAGTGAGTCTATGCAGAATTATGAGAATGCTGAGTCAGTGAGTGTGAGTACCCAGTATAGTATACTCTAAATATTGCTGCAATCAACTGCTCGAACTGGTGCATACTTCTATGATACATAGAAATATAGTTATTATAAATATACTGCTAGCAGTATTGTGGTACAATTATCAGTTAACTTGCCAAATTTGAAATTACCCCTTAAACTCATATTAGCGAGCTAGTGAAAGGATGAAAGACAAGAGAAGTAGCTCATAACTATATATATATGCATGTTATAACCCTTACTTTGCGCGAAGGTACAATAGATGGATCGGATATCTAAGGGAAAGTTGGTATTAAACTGAATTAGTAGTTTTACATTGAACTAACTAACATTGAATCAACGATAATCTACCATTGTTGTAGTGGGTTAAACCGCTGACTACAATCCTATGCCGACCGTGGGGGTCGAGGTCCCGGGTTCGAGACCCGATCACGCCACGGGCGTTATGATTGTGAATTACAATTGTAATTCTTCGGTGACTCTGCAGTGCTGCCCAACTGCGTAACAAGGCCGGGCGCTGTGTACTACTGTCTATGGTGGTATGCAGGATAAAGAACCCTTGGGATTTATCGATAAGAGTAGGGGGAAACCCCGGTCCCGGGCCTTCTGTTCTGGCGCCCGTATCACCCGAACGGGTTGGGTGGAGCCGTAAAACCCCAATCACTCACTCACTCACCATTGTTGTATTACTACACAGACCTTACAACACATACTACGCACACACGTCAAATATACGAACAAACATGCACATATAATCCTTAATTACTATAAATACACGAATCGATGATCCCAATTATCATGTATATGAGTGCATGCACTGAGTAAGCTTACTACATTCACTACTGCATAAATTTATTACATCAATCCTGTTGACATGTGATTCATATAATTGTGATGATAATATATGTTGTGAATTTAGGAGTTTCAAATATAATCTCATTGACAAATGTTTTTGTTTTGTTTTTTTGTTTTTTTCAGAGTGTTACTGTCTATTATCCTTTCTTGACATCAGCATGGCTTTCCGACACCTACACTCAACATCCACATTCTCAAGATTCTGTTCCGGATGAAAAGGATCAGCCTCGAACCAGTCCGGGAGTCCATGAAGCTGCTGAAGAGCTGTCTCAAGAGAGATATCGAACTGAAGAGTGTAGAAGCCCGGCTCGACAATTTACCGTCATGCTCCCAGTGTCATCTCCGCCCACTTCGCCTGCTGTGCAATTCTATTTCTTTTGAAGTATTCTAGAGGCACTGAGTAGCTCAGTTGGTTTGACCAGCTGACTGCCATCCTATGTCGATTGTTGGGGTTATTATAATTCTTCCGTGACTCTGCAGTGCTGCCCAACTGCGTAACAAGGCCAGACGCTGCCTATGGTAGTATGAAGAACCCTTGGATTTATCAATAACAGTAGGGGAAAACCCCGGTCTGGCGCCCATATCACTCGAGTGGATTCGGTGGAGTCGTAAAACCGTATCATGCTTCGAAGTATTCTTGTTAGTGGCAGCCTGGTATGTCAATCACTGAATTTCACATGTGCTCGTTTTATTGTTCATGTTTCTTGATGTGATTTACATGTATTGATCATTCTACCTGTTGAAGTTGTATGCATATGTATGTATGTATATTGTTATGTCGTTCTGAGTACCATATTTTTTTATTTTTACTGTCTTCTCTATGTTGTTCTGTTCTTTGAAACTGAACTTTCATTGATTCGAACACTTCTGCGTATTTAAATTTGATTCCTAGCACAGTATTCTTGTTTTTATCATTCATGTGTTTTTGGGTGTAGAGTATATTTATAACTTGTAATTGAGCATGGTGAGGTATATATTTCTTACTATATCTCATCTCAGCACATAACAAGTCAAATTTTGAACCCATGTATGACCTTCTAAGTATGTCAATATTGTTTCATTGCACTCTATGCTTAGAAGACGTTGGAGAATATTCATGAAATTTGCATGTCCGAGAACCATATTTTATTTTTTTTAAGATATGTTCATTGGTTTTGTGCCATTTTTTCATAATAATAAACATGTGTGTTTGCCACATCATCAAATTTATTCTGATGTATCTGCTTCCTTTTTTCAGTTATATATGGAGTCTTTCTCATATAATCCACGTTCTATGGGGCATACTATTTCTACATCAGCGTCATAATCTGAATCCATTTAGATCATTGAAATTAAATTTCTAAGTTGTCATTTTATAGCTGAATTATGAATTTAAAATTTAATATGACATATTGACATAAAGGTGTTAAAATAACATTCTTCAGAAAATGCCCCGAAATTTACTGGATTAATAGTTAAGTATTGATGTATGACACAATATAAACAAATACGTGTATGTTCTGTGATACACATATATAAGCAACCATTTTGCAACATTCAGGCGACCCTTTTGTTACAGCAAACCTTTTGACAACATGTGATGCAAGAATCAATAGTTGTGAAAATGTATTCAATACTCCTTAATTATAGCATTAAATGTCCAGAATTTGTTGCAAATACTTTCTTCATTATGTTATCAACAAAGTGATGTCAGTAGCTGCACATAACATTCAACCAAACTGAACACTCTCATTGCGTGTATATCAACCAATTGACCACATTTCGATCACATTATCTTCATTGTATTGTAAGTGACACAAAAACATTCTGTTTCTGTCACCACCAACTTTCATTCTTTATTTAATTGCATATATGCAATATATGAGTATATATTTATATGCTATAGATTTATTGTTCGCGGTGGCCCGGTGGTAGCGCGCTTGATTAACGTGCAAAGGGTTCTGGATTCGAATCTTAGTATTCTTCAGGACTAAATTGTTCTTTTTTAAATTTATATATTATTTATATTTATATGTAGCAATAAATTCCCAGTCCTGATAGCTAATCATTTTAGCTAGACGAGCGCGCAATCGCAATCGCGGCCCATTTTTACACATGCATATTGCATAGGAAGAACGGGAGCCGTTAGCTAACAGGTCCCGACGACACACGTCTATACTCTGCAAATATCAATGCCACAACTCGCTTAACAATCGAGGTATTTGCCTTTGAAAAAGTCATAATTATTATTATGCAAGATTACGCAAGAACGGTGCATCTGAGAGCAGTAATAGTGCTATGCATTGTTGTACATATAAATGCGCTGGATCGCCGATTGGTGCGTCGGCCAGCCGCTATCAGCCGTACATATTGTACAATTATTTGTAAGTCAAAAATGTCCACTTCCGCTATCAGTTTGGCGTTCAACCTGGCAGAAACACAACCCATCACTGGAATCAGCAATAATCACCTATATAACGCCCTAAACATATTGAACTGAGTAAAGCAAGAGAGTGTACTTAAATTTATATATATACCATTTATTGGGTAAATTCTTGATTGACAATAATTTTAATGGAGAAAAAAAATGAAAATGAAGTGTGAAAGAAAGAAACCGTCACGAAAGTGAAACCGTCAAGTGAGACAAAAGAGAGAGAGGGAAGGGGAAAATAAGTCACAAATAGTCATTGTTTCAACACATGTGTTTGAGAAGATCGGTAGCTTCTGTCGGATTCATTGGCGATATCAAACTACCTTCTCTAATTTTAATTCAATAACTGAGCTGGCACAGCAGAGACTCTCTGGGACATCATACGATTTGAAAATCGTCCAATCTGAAAATAACCACACTAGTATCACATGTAAAGAGTAGTAAATGTTCGTGTTGAATAATGGCATCATTAAACATATACGATGATATAGCAACCATTGCCAAGCCACTCCAAGCCGCTGCTAGCCGCCGATCTCAATCCTGAGCTGATATCTGTATTTGGTCAAGCGGCTAGGTAAATACATAACATAAAAAAACGAAAAAAAAACGAAAAAAAAAAAAAAAAAAAAAAAAAAACGACGAATATAGGAGGGTACTACCTCAGACTAAAACTGTTTTTTTTTTTTTTTTTTTTTGCCTGGCCCTATGTCTGTAGGTGGTGGGCATCACGCATGTAAGTCGAGATCCTACAGCCGAGTTGTGCCCAGTGCTTGAATGGAGCATCAGTATCAATTCGTCACAAATTCAGAAGAAAAAAAAATCCCTGAGTCTTGTGAGACGTCACAACGGAAATTCGCAGAGTATTATGTCGGCTGTGTCTTGGTTTCAATTCAATGTCAAGCTTGAATATATTGAAGAAATTGTTATATCAACACGTGAGACTGGCCATGAATGCTGATACAAAACAGGGCAAACATCTGTTATGACATTCTAATAAACTCCAATACCCATCAAGTCCATCAATTGAAACCGACATGAGGCCCATTTTTCCTCCATTTTTAATGTATATGAGAGAAACATTTCACTAATTAATATGCGCGAATGGCGTTCATATGTATGCCAACATTTAAAGGTAAAAAAAAAAAAAAATACGTCAATTGGCGCGGCTATTCTTCCGCTGGAGGCTCCCGCATGGCAACAGCCTCCGTCGGAGCCCGTTAGCACACGTATGTCTGTGTATCAGTCGAATACCGTTAGCCTAATAGATGCAGATCGACGCCTGTTCCCGTTTTCTAACAGGTACCGATATATGAATCGGGTGGTTTGGGAGCTTAAGTCACTTATAGTTACTGAGTTCATATAGTTGAACTGTGTTGATTAATGATTGTCTGACGTCAACCGATAAATAAGCATTTCAAACACCTGTGATCAATTTATAAGAATTACGAAGAAAAACCTAAGAGGTGTTTTTCTGAGGAAGTGTAATTAAATTTGGAATTATCACATTATTTTAATATTTCATAGAACTATCGTAACAGCTGGATCCAATACTTCATGCCCTCTTGATCAACAAATAGGTCTATATAAAGATGAAGTCAAATGTCATGATGCCATTGAATAACCTGGTGAAGATGACGTCATTCTTGATTCAATTCGTTCTGCTTTCTAATTTGATTCTTCTCTGTGAAGGCCAGTTGATGGGTGAGTCTTATTTCTGTCATTTCCAAGGGATGCAGTTTTCAGAAGAGCTAGGCTACCGTGCCTAGAAGTTTGAAAAGAAGTTATTGTCAAAGTCAATCAAAGCAAAGAGGTATGACACATGGTACAAGTCCCGAATCTATTTACTCGCGCCATCTATTCCCAACCAACTATTGAATATCTTCGATTGGCACATACAATTGCATGGTGGATGGCAATTTCAAGACGTTGCGCTGACCTTCCTTTCATCTATCGCATTATTCCAATTATTTTTAACATATGCTGAAAAACGTATTATATGCTTCGAGGAAAAAGTACAACCAGAAAATTATCAAATATTTTAAAAGCCTTCTTTTTTTGGATGGACCGATTGAAGTAAATAATTATGCTTCAAAGGGTGATGAATTACCGAAGTGCTCTCGCATTGTATCTGGAAATATCAAAAATACAGTATACATAGTTATAAACAGGAGAATATCACAACTAATGAAACAATAAGGTTTGCATTAAAACGTATAATATTTCATTACTGTGTATGCAACCAATCTAACATTTTTGGAGCAATTACTCGCTCAAGGTAATTTTCTACATTGCATTCACAGTTAGGAATACCTAAAGATTATAATTATAAAACACATTAATGATGATGTAATTTTGATGAAACGTTAACTTTCTTCAAATTCGAATATGTTTCACTGATTATTTACGCAGTTCCATTTTAACCTTTGAAGAAAGGCACATTTATTTCTGATTTAGCAATAATTATAGTCTTTAATTCACCAATTAATAGTTGTTTTTCTTTGTCCTTTTTATTTTTAATTTTTTTTTTCTACCCACTTCACACTTGCCGTACGACTAAATGGTGATTAACAATGAGAACATAATAACATTATCATCAGTTATCACAATATATTTTCCTACACACAAACTGGTACACATATATGGAAGGCCAGAAGGGTCGTAACGTAGAATTAGTTCACAGAGCATTTAATTGCTCCGCGGAGCAATGAATTGATCCACGGACTAATTCGAATTAGTCCGCGGAACAATTCCCGCGGGCCCTCATTGGCTGGCGTAGCGCCCCTCCCTCCACGTGCTCTGAAATGATCCGCGCACTAATTCCAACCAAAGCCCTATAGATCAGCACCAGCAATGGACCTCTTTTCCGAAGCTCAGCTGCAGGGTTTGAATGTTGAACCTCTGGTTCACGGAGCAATTAAATGTTCCGTGAACTAATTCTGGGTTATGACTCTTCTGGCCTTCCATACACATATAACTATATAACACATATATGTGTAAATTTGGCAATAAGCGTGTGTGCTCTTGTCCCGTGTGTGCTCTTGCAAAGACAAAATTGAATCATTTATCATTTGATTTAAAACTCTATAAAAACATGAATTCAACAAACTTGGACGATATATATTATGTGTACAGATAATAATGTATATAAAACTAACTAAAATGATTATAGGGGTCACGTGATCGGTCAGAATTGAATCAGCCCAATGAAAACTCGACATACTTATGCTTTGTGTTTCATAGTACGCTAAGATTCCAAGTTATTGTGAATAGGCTCATCAACATGGCACAGTTATTTTAGTAATTCTATGGGTGTGCAATTTCAGGGATCTGAATGCAAACATTTCGTTGCAATTTTAATACAATTTTGAAGTTTTCTCTTTGAAATAAAGATCGGCGAATATCCAAATCCGGTGTCTGGATATCGAGAAGAATTACTCTATCATTGCATTTAGAAAGATGTGCTAGTGTGTTTGAGATAATCCAAATATATCCGATTAAAATCCTGCTTCTAAACTGAGACTTGTTCCCATAATATTTTGGTTTAGTAAATCCCCGGAATATATAGCCATCATGTCAGATATTCAGGCACTGTTATATACATGCCATCATTTTTATATTGAGCTATTATGCATTTAATATTTATCTTCTTATTTTACTTGTCACAATGTTAAGATATCTTCACAAATCATGATAATTAAAGGTAATACACGTCATGCAAGGGGTACTTAATTCACAACATCGTATTACAATTGTAAAATAGCATGAATAATTAAAAACACATTATAATATTTAATATATATTGTCTATTGCATTTAAGAGCTTAGTTCTACATATGTTAAATTAGGTACATTATCTAGCATTTGATCTATTATCTGGTACTTTGAGCTAGCCAATACCTGGTATCCGGCATCCATTATCCATTTTAAACCTATATTTTACATTAAAATTGATTAACTATATTAATTAACCAAATAATGTATTCAACTGATGTATAATTATTGAAAGTGTTTTAATGAGCAAACTAAGTCACGATGTTTTTTTTTTTTTTTTTTTTTCCATTTTTTATTTTTTTATTTTTCATTTTCAGAAAAACAGAATATTGTTGACAGACACAATGAAATTCGTGCTGGAATTCCTGTTAATGCCTCCAATATGGAAAAGATGGTCAGTCATTCAAATGCATTTTCATCTAATTTAAGAAAGTGTGTTGATTTAACCAAACACATGGGTTGTTTATATATTATCACAGTAACGGTGAATTATGTTTAACCATTTACACTACCATAGGAGTGGGATGATTCACTCGGCAGCATGGCTCAGGAATGGGCAGAGAGGTGTGTGTATGAAACTGGAATTCCTCAACGAAGCAACAACCCATACAAGTAAGGAATGACCTTCAACAATCACGTGGTTTTACTAGCTCACACCAGGTCACCAGGGCAGCTGATGCATATTTCAGGAGAATCTCCTATCAGTATGCTAGATGCCGTGAAGTACTGGTGGGATTTTCAGTTTGCATACAAATTTGATACACACGATTGCTTGATACCAGGGAGATGTGCAGATGTCAGACAGGTAATGGAATACACGTCATAGTATGTTTTACATCATAACATTTGTGTTTACATCAGCTGCTGTGGTCTGATGCATCAATCATTGGCTGTGGCATGGCTTTTTGCCCGTCTATTGATATCGATGGAATTGTGATGGAAAATAACACCTTTATGCTATGCTACTATGGCCCCAAGTAAGATAGGATTGTTTGATTATTTTTTAATGGTTCTCGGGATTTACGCTTTAAATTGCCAGCGTCAAACCTGACAAACTTTTGATTATTTTACCGTGTATGTTATGTCTGTAAATTGTGTCAACATTGTGAACTTCCAGTGGCCCAGTCGATGACCAGAACCCATATACTTTGGGAGATCCATGCACCAATTGCAACTCAGGATTCGGCTGGTGCGACAATGCATTGTGCAACGGTAGTAGTTAACGTGTTCTTGTGTTCAAGAATTAATAAAGAAAATCATCACCCACAGGTAACTGCACTGAAGAAGGACCAGCATGTGGTTAGTATGAATGCATTTCAAATTATTGAAACGAAAAAAAGAAAATGACAGAACGGCGAATTGTACAACAACAAAAAACACATTTGGTAGTGTTCATCATGCTTGAATCATACATGTATTGGCGTCTGCATTGATGAATGATACTTTACTGAACATTTGAAACGAGTTTAGTCACTCGCAGATCTTTATAGCAATTATGTCCTTGACAATCACGCAGATTAGCTCAAAATTTTGATTCGTGCAACATTTTTGATGTCTTCTTAGTGCCACATTAGGTGACACTGTGTGAGTCATGTCAGAACGCCTTATCAACGCTTCGATCAGTTTGATCAACTAATCACCTCTTCGAAACGACACGAATCTCAACATAACTATACAATCACATTTCTATGATATGTTGCTAACTAAATTATTGCATATATTTTTGTTTTCTTCAAAGATTGCAAGAGCCAATGTGAACCGTGCGGAGTGTTGAATGAACCCATTTGCCATTGCAATTGTTTTCCTGGTTGGACTGGAAACAACTGTTCGGGTATTTATTAGTGTACACTCATCAATAAATGAAATTTAAGACAAGTTGTTTAATTCTTGATATTCCTATTTTGCTTTTGCTTGGCAGATAGTACAACTGGTGCTGCGGTTGAGAGCTGTGCCATGACGACCACAAAGCCCATTTCAACTACAGGTAATTATTCATTTTAACGAAACTAAAAGTTCAAAGTGAACATTGATGCTATGTAATAACGTGCATATTAAATTTTATTTTAAAATCGATTAAACACGATCCCCATTACAATTTCCTTTAATCCCTGTACCAAAGAAATGCCCACTGTATTTCTACACACATTAGCTTTTTCACCCCTTATTGTGCCATTGTGTCATTTCATAATACATATGTGATATTATGAAATGATATTTATATATAGTATTATTTTGGCAAAGAGATGTTTCAGTTCATGATAGTGCTTTTTGCTTGTTGCTTGCATGGCACGAAAGAGTGTGAATTTTGAACGAATCGATGGGTCTTATACTAAATAATAAATAAATGATTAAATTTATTCATAATAGTCCGTCCGTCGACACAGTGCAGCACAGAGAGTGCCGTGACCTGCCGGCAGGTAAACGCCTTACCCAACCACACAACGTCGGTGGCTGGTTTCGAACGCCGGAGGCCAGCGGGAAACCATTTCGAGGCGAGCACGCTTACCACTAGTACACCATTCACTAGACCCAACTACAAGTATGCCAGACAAATAATATGCGATATTTGGACTCAAACTACTGTTCGCCTGAGTGCCGACTATTGCATTACTTATTATTTTATCAACGTATTGACTCGACACTTAAATGCCACGCTGATAAAGGTTAATGAAACACTGTTTAGTGAGCGAACGAACGACAAGATGACGCGATCTGAAGTTGGTCGACATTTGAACACCAGATGTAAAGTGAGTTTGATTTGCGTTATATTAGAAAAAAAAAACTTATGGATTATAGAAATGGATGTCATATGTGAGTAGACATTTAACACTTCGTGATGTGAATGTATAATCATTGATACAATCATTAAACTTATCATTAATTATATTTAAAATATATTTAGAGGAGCCAATTGAACGGAGGAGGAAGACTGCTGTCTCTAGCAAATATATTCACTATTTCAGTCTTTTAATATTCAATCTTCCATTCATGGCATGTGCCTCAGTCGTGAACAAAACAGGAGGTCCGATCAACCCAGGAGCGGAATGAACTTATAGAAAGAACGAGGAAGCAGCGAGGCATTCGGTCGGATGGTCACAACCAAGACACATCTCTCAGGGAAGTCCAGGAAATATTGAACGAAGAATCCACCCAAGAACAACCAAGTGGACGTGAATCCAAGGAGCGAGTGGGAGAGATAGGCATTGTGTCTCGGCCAGAGTGACTATGTATCGGATGCAATTAGTATTAATAATTATTTTATCACATATTTCTCAAGTAAAAGTTAAAGATAAATTCCCAATTTCTAGTTATAGTCATAGTGTCATAGAATAGTTAATTTCTATTTGAATGCCTGCGTGCATTTGGTGTTTTGTTTTTAATTAATTAACTGGGTTTTTAAAGGTGTAATAAAACCTACAAAGTATCAATTTATCCCTTCTCTCGAGTATTCTATTCAAAGGTTTATATTATAGCGAATTTAATTAGATTCGGAAAATGTTGGTGTACCGGTCAGCATAGACCATCGACGTTTACAGCGAATTAAAGGGCAAATAAATACAATGCCAACAAAACCAACCAAAATTGCGCATAACACAAAAACATATGAACACATGGTGCGGGGCCTGGGTCATAAAATAAAATGTAAAATCATTGTGAAATGGACACAAGCAGGGCCTTTAGTCCACGGTGATTTCAAAATTTAACCTTTTGTGATAAAATAAAATGCCATCAAACATTAACTGGCACAGAGTGACATTCATCATTATTGCAAAGTCGGCCGACTAGCAAGCAATTGCTCGCATAAATGAAGCGAGATCACACGAGACTAAGAGTTTGTGTATATGGGAGAGACGCATCGAAACTAGGGCGTAATAGCCGCCAATGAAAACAAGAAAATGCTAAAGCAGTTAGTACATGTAGTACAAGTATCCCTGATTAGGGCATATCATGACACGTTTCCAAGTCGAGCGGTCCATGGATAGTCAATGAGCTGCCAATGCTAGTCCCACCAACTTCAGGATTGCTGACAACCGTTCAACCGTGAGCGACGCTTCATTTAGTCAACACCTGCACCCCCTCTTCAGTGCCCTTCTCCAACAGGCCACACGCCCTTTCAATGTGTCGTCGTTGATAAACTTTACGTTTGTATTCTTCTTATTTTGTTTGGAAGTCACTGAATCGTAAATACCATTGACACCAATTGAATCGTCTCAGCCCTTTGTTTTGAAATCGACGCCGACTTTACGTGCGCCAAAATCAATACACATGAAACCCAGATAACACGCCCCATTTGCCTTGTACTCGAAGGTGTGATTAAGAAAAAGTATTACTTGGTTATTACTCAACCAAATAGTTTTCAGTATTTACTTCAGTCGTCCCAACTTTACAGTTACAACTAGTCGGTCTCGTGTATACCAGGACTTGTGAAATTACTTTTACTTGCCCCCTAATGCAAAGATAGTTTAAATGTTTTAATATTGTTTTCACATATGGAAGTTAATAATGAGAGATCTATCATAGTTCGAGTTTACTGTTGTTACTAGAATGCTTGACTTGGTTACTGAATACTCACGTACTGATGACAATTATTTGTTCGATCACGTTCCACTTTGTTTACAATGTATAACTTATTATGTCATATTCAATCAACTGTAAAGTGTCAACCAAAAGGTGTATTTGACCTTCAATTAAATGAAGTTCTGCGTCGCCTAAACATGTTGGAACTTATAAACGTCGGTTCGACGCTTGATTCAGCATTTATATCATAAGGTCTGCAATACATGCTTGACCGAAAGTGAGCAACTGTACCTCGAAATCCAAACCGACCAACCATTGGGCTGACACAACCATCTGATGATGGGCATCCTGGATCACCCAGCGCTTTTCTGTCATCGCATAATTATGGCTAAGAAAAGTGTTCAACGAAACAGGGTTCTTGAATTCTTACTTTTAAGATAATGAACTTTAGATATTATGACAGATTTCTTAACTATTTCTGACATTCACAAAATCTTTCATCAAAGACGCCAGCATATGTTTTACCCTTAAATTTTGTGTTTTGGTTAAACATATCTAAAATGACAACTAAATGATTTGTGCTTTTCTCTTTTGTCAACCAAACCCGAAAATAAAAAAAGCGCTTGCCACACTAATAATGCTTTAATGGTGCACTGGCGGCACACA
>KB312025.1:441559-455639 GCA_000328365.1 Capitella teleta | reverse complement strand
TTTTTTTTTTTTTTTTGACCAGTCACAGAAGTCCAATTTTCTAGAATCTGTTTTGGAAACATTCCCTGGCGCGGTCACAGAACATCGAGTTAATGTATTCATCCGGAACCAATTAAGGAATGCCACGAAGAGGCAGAAGTGAATTGTATTTGCAATTTATTCATTGATGTCGAATAAATGGAAATGGAAATAAAATTAGTCCTGTTCATGTCTTTAAGTTGTATAAATAATGCATTATGAACGTCTTGTTTTAGAGGTCTTATAGTCGACTAGATATGAGACGTCTAAAGAATGTCTTGTTTGAGACGTCTTTTAGCCAACTATAGATATGGGACCTCTAAAAGCGATGGAAATTTACACGACTTTTTTCAGTGCGTTTGGACCCCAGTTCTAGCTGTCTTTTAGTCATGTCGAGTCCATGTCTTTTAGACATATATTAGCTCAGTTGGTGTCAGCTGGGACGCTGTTAACGTGCATACAATCGCTCGAAAGCCATATTCGTCATCCGATTTTGGCCAAACCAAGTAGATTTCTCGAATTATAATCAAATTTGGCTTCAGGAACTGTAGCCAGGATAGAGGATATATAGAGCTTGTTTTCATTTTTTTTATCAATATATATGTTTACGGGTCTTTATATGATATACGTTACATATAAATTATTTATATGTTATATTGGCGATAGAATATCCATGGAAGGGCAGACTTGCGTTACCTGGTTAAGCCAGCTTAAAAATGTCAGACACTGGCAGGCAGCCAATTTTAAGTGCGAAATTGGAAAATGAAACTCTCGAAATCTGAGAAATTAAATAATAATAATAAAATTTATTTTTGTATAGCGTAAAATCCACAACAATAGTGCTCTAAAACGCTCGTGTTAGAGAGAAAGTGTGAAGGAGTAAAAACATTTGAAAGGGAACAAGATAAAACGAAATTCAGCGGGTTAAACATAACACTTGGTAAAAAGATAGGTTTTCAGCTGAGATTTAAAAACAGACAAAGATTGGGCGGATCGAAGTTTAAAAGGTAGTTGGTTCCATAAACGAGGGGCAACAATAGTGAAACTTGAGGAGTACAATGCATGGGACCTAGTAAAAGGAACAGATAAAAGGAAACTGTCTTGTGATCTAATATTTCTGGTCGGCTGGTAAGGGGATAAAAGTTCGCTCAGATAACAGACCTCTCACATTATTATGATAGTACATGCATTATTCCTTACATTTGTTTCTCCGCTGTATTAAAACAAATGATAAAGTCAGGGTGATTAGCCGCCTCTCGGTTAATTATGGGCTGCAGCTCGGAACTGCCGAGCCTCACTTCATTACGAATTTTGTTAAGATGTAATCTGTTGTTTTATTGTAGATGGCACTTCCGGTGTTTACCATTTACCATAATTATAGGATGTTAGGCTGTTCTATCTTCCACCCTCTGTGCTGTGCCATCTACGCCTTTCGTCAAAATCTGAGCATCAAGCTAGTCATTAGATCTCTGTCACTAGTTCCACTAACCGAAAATCATCCAGAATCCTTAGAATCCTTGTAACGGTCTCATTGGCTCCCTAGGCAACATCTTGAAGTGACCAGTGCTCCAGATCTAGAACACTCAACATAACGATTCCTGCATTAATGAATGAGGAATATAACCAGCGAGTTCTTTCCGCTGGCAGACACCAAAGCCAGCGCGTCATAACGTGTCTTTCTGATGCTTAAATTTCAGAGAGCAGTGTACCATGGCCGAAGGCCTGTTGCTATCAGAAGATGAATTTCATCAAGGAATATATGAATTGAAAGAATTGTCAGATCGTATCGGAGACCTGTGGGTATTGGCATCAGAGAAGGTACATATCTCAAATAAATGGACCACTCATTCCGGTAAAGATATGATTTCTGAAGGTTATGCCGCAAGTTTCTTCGTGAATCAAATTTGTTTGTGACGTTATGATTGTTTAATGTTTACTCGCCCGATACTATAATTATTATTAGATTATATGTAATCTCGTTCCAAGACTCCTATTGCTATATAAGGATACAGAATGTAGCTAATAAGGAATCCCCACAGATTATGGCTACAGAATGCAGCTGAGACTATGGCTGATTTCTATCGCCCGTGGATCAGCCCTACCATACGTACGGTGTCAGTTCCAAAATGAGTCCACACTAAATTAATTACTATATTAGTAATTAAAATTTTAGGCTTCCAGGTTTTTAAAATTTTCACGCAAAAAAAAAAAACCCTCCAAAAACAACAGCGTCCATGCCTGCAATTTAGCAAAGGGCCACAACGGGGTTTTAGATTTACTGCTGAACTCTTTTCATATCACCAACATCCTAATTTTGCTGCGAAAAATGCTGGCAGCCACGAACGTCGCGCAATGTAAACATCCGCCAAACTGAATATTTTTAGAAGAGTCAACAACTATTGATGTGAGGTATGATTAGAAGGAATGTAACATTCCTTCTAATCATACCTCACATGAATACATCACAAAACATTCAATGTTTTGTGATGTATTCATGTGAAAATTAGTAGGCTATTGTAATATTATTGTTGGTGAAAGGCGATTTTTCATAAGGATAGGCGAGCTTTGTATCATGGCAGACCATATGCTGCATATTTACAGTCAGACTCCGTTAATCTGCCGTCATGTAATCCGCCCTTTTCGTAATCCGCCATAAAATCTCAGGGACGAATCGTTTGTAATGTTAATTGTGTCATGTAATCCGCCCTTTTCGTTAATCTGCCTCCGACTACGATTCTAGGAAACGAATCTACACTTTACCATTGTACACATGTAATCCACCCCCCAAATAGTGTGCCGAAAACAAACATCAGCCACGACACACTAATTGTCGGCGATTTCTTTGAAGTCGGGTCAGTTTAACAACAACTGGAGCCTCCCCGTTTGTTTAACGGCGATTCGTGTTGTTTTAATTTACTTCTTAAGCGTTAAAATCGCAGGCGAAAATTCTGTTAAGTCTTTAATTTAATTGGTCGCTGGGTTAAGCGATGCTCAGGAGCGGAACGAACGAGATGACGAAGTTGTGAGTGGAGATCAATCGAGTGGAGAAGCGAGGGGAAGCGAGGCAGCACGTGCGCGCATTAATGCTATATATTTTGAGAGATTCGAGAAGTCGGAGGCAGCGAAGCAAGAAAATAAAGATGAACTACACAGATTGGGCTTGATGAAACGGCTTATCACAAGCAGATTGAATAATGCCGCTAAGCAGACAACCATCACAGATTTTTTCAAGCAATAAAAATCTTTAATGGGCCTCATGTGATCGTTTAAGAGGTTTTTTTTACCTCCTGCTTCATTCCTAATGGTATATGCTACTACGCTAATTAATGCATGACATGGGTTTTGGGGGTTTTAAAATGACACACAATTGTGATCAATTTGTGGTCTGAAATGTAATCCGCCCTTTTCGTTAATCCGTCAGTTTTCTTGGGAACGGGGATTAACGGGGTCTGACTGTATTAGGCATTTGATAGGCCAAAATGTTAACATGCACATCATAACATTCTGAAATCAGAGATTTCTGGGAGGTTATACTGTGCCCCCCACTGTCCCCCTGATATTGCACAATCTGTCGGGAAGGACCCAGGCTCAATTTGGCCCAGTGAAACAATGGGGAGACGGAATAGGGACGTCAGAAAGATGAGATCACAAATACCACTACGCACCGAGTGGCTCTGTGTGTAGCAAAAGGCTACACGCATAGCCGCTCTGCGTGTAGCAGAATCGCAGTGTATGGCTACGTGCAGAGCGGCTACGTGAATATCCAAAGCTTTGAAAAGGACAAAAAAAAAAAATCGAAAATCTGACTACTGAATGTGAGAAAATGAAGTCAGGAACAAATAAATGTACTAATATCTAGCCAATGGCCATAGGACAAAATAATAGACCAAAGAATATTTATTCTGTTGACTTGAATCTTTTAGCGGCTACCAGCTTCTGCAGTGATCCGTGATGGGATTTAATTGTAAGAAATCCACGCGAAGCACATGATCTCGATCGCTACTCAACTTTCTTTCTCAATGCATTCATCACTGAAAGGCATATCCCAAGGCACAAGCAAGAAGCGTTGATCGCCCGCTTGTAGCAAGATCGTTTCCCGCGAATTCATTCCCACGATTTCACCCGAGCGTCGGTCGCCCGCTGGACACATGACCACCCCACCCCCTTATAATAGCACCATGAGATCTCACCGGATTTGCATCGTTCTCAAGAATGACCCAATCAGACCCCTCACAAAAACTGGAGCAATCACATCCCTGAATAAATCAATGCTTAGTTTTCAACCCACAGTCCTCCAAATTCCTGTCAAAGAGGGTCATACAATATTTGCCTCTGTGCCCTGAGCAGACTGATGACTCACCGAGGGATGAAATTGCAGTACTAGAAAAAGAAGAAAGTCTAGTAAGTAGGCTGTTATTTTTTATTTTGCTTCAATCATTATACTTTGATTATTTCTATTCAGGAGACTCTATCTGATCTTGAGATTACAGCCACAGAAACTTCTGAGAGAATTTTGTGCTCTTGCGAATATCACATTATTTTCAGCTCGAGTTATGGAGTTCCTGTCTTGTATTTTAACTTCTATAAACAAGGTATTCCTCTAAAAAATTCTGTATTTAGTTGTTATAATTGAATTCAGATATAACTTCAGTTCTCACTCTAATTCTTCACGAGTGGAAATAATAACGTATAATGTTGTTCTGACTTAATCCTCAGATGGTAGCCTACTCAAGCTAAATGACGTCTGGTCAACCATTCCTGATGCCTTCAATGACCGGCTGATTGAGGAGAAGTGGACTTTCATTACCCAACAAGTGAGTTGAATTACTTGGGTGAAAATAGATAGTAAAGAAGCTCCTTTGTTTTGCAGGAGCATCCAATCAGACATAAACCATTTTTCCATTTGCATCCGTGCCACACAGGTCAACTGATGAAGGCTTCGTCTTCCCTCTCAACCTCCAATACTCCTCTGTAAGTAAATTGAGCTCAAATAAATTCAATGTATAATGCTTTTACATTCTCTTTTTCATTCCAGAGAATATATTATTCGCTGGATGAGTTCAATAGCACCTGTAGTTCATCTCAACGTTCCCATGAAGTATGCTCACTTTTTGCCTGATGGCACTCCTGGTTGAAACATGCAGTGCATGATATTGATATTAGACATATTATTATATTCTGTTGGTCAAGTGGAGATTAAAGGAGTGAATTTCTCAAAAAGACTTTATTTACATATATCTCAGATTTGTTGAATTATGAATAAAATTTGTTCAGAATACTATTGTTAATTTTATCTGTTTAAGTTTTGCTCTTCATGTATACTAAATAATAGGCCTAGCTACTTTATGTGGCATGAGTGAGGTGGATGCAATTAGGGTCGGTAGACTGGATGGTATTTTATTGTATTGACCTGGAGAATATATTCAGAAACTAAAGCAAATCATGCACACTGACTGAGATGCCTCAGTCTGAAGATGTGAGATGAGATTGAGTAGGGTCAATCGCCACATTATTAGCACCATGCGAATGGGCCTTGAATTTTTTGTCAGATTTATTTTGGTTATGTAACTTGCTGGGTCAATATTTCAATTACCTGTACTGGCAATTCACTGCAGTTGTTGCGCTCTCCATAATGATGACGTGCATCTCAAATTTTAACGCGGGAGTAGGTTCGCTGGTTTCCTGGTCATATATATGACGCAGGCACACACCGATGACAGGTGGTATCTCATTGGCTGCTATTTATAGTAACAATTAGTCAACTGGTCGTATTCAGCTAATACTGTGAATTCATTTTCACTCGCCTCGTCTTGTGAGCCATCTTAGGAATTCCGAGTGACGTCATGTGAAATCGAGTGAAATGAATGTACCAAAATAGGGATGAGTTTTCATCGGTGTGTGTCGGTGCTTCTTTTCGGTAGCGCCGGAGACCAGTGAAGGGGTGGGATGGGGCGTTATGATTTCTACTTTATAACGGGGTGTTGGTGCGTTGTGTTGATGTTTCATTCACCAAACTCGAAACTTGTTGCAACAGGAACATGAATCAGAGGTTTGTTTTCTATATTTCTACCATTTCGTAAGAAAATCGTCATAGTTGCCATAATTTCTCGGCTAAGTTCTGATAACCTGATTATCGCTGTTTTAATTGATTGGTTGATATGAATTCGGTAATTGTTTGCAGACACTGAGAATTATTGTTTGTGAGCGATAATTAAGGTAGCTTACTGAAGAACATGTATTTCTCTCGCCACTCGATTTTCACGAAGCATGGTGCCGAAGAACAGTACCATCCACGCGGCCGTGCATGGTTGCTCCAATCAAATTATTATCAACAACTTCTTTGCCCTGTGAGTCAGGCAAAGCACATCATGACACACGCTTGACCATTGTGATTGTCCATTGGCATTGGATTGATGATTGAATCATCCATAATATCCAATGTTGTTGACTTGTTGTTCTGATTGATTTGCATTGACTACTCGGTGTACAACAGATCTGAACAGACTGTGATGTCCATGCACCCATTGTGATACTCACGGCTGAGGCTGCGTTGAGCTGCTCTGTAAGTCTGTTACTAATGTTAGTGCTTAGCTGCTTGCTTGGCCATGTTGTATTTCAACTCTTTTATTACATTGCTGAAGGTGTTACGCCGCAACACCTTCAGCAATGTAATAAACACACAACACCTTCAAACTTGCGGTCTGGAAATCTGAAGTGTGGCTCCAATTCAATGATTATTGCTCTGAAAATAAATAAATGATTGAACAGATTCATTGAATAAACAATTATTGTATGTTGAAAGCATGATGCGGTCTCTGCCAGCTAGATCCCGAAGCCGCCACCACCATAGAGGTCTGAGCCATCAGCCTGCCCTGGTTATATGGTTAGCCACCATGTACATGTGCAGCCATCATTCGTATACGGCGCCATTAAATTCATATGAAATAAATTGTTTACAATTAGCAATTGTTTAGAATTGAGATGGGGCTTAATCACCCATCATCTTCCCCTCTAGCACCCACTCCTCTGTACCAGTGTGTAATGCCCTTTCAGTGCAGATGTGTTTTGTTTTGGGTTAGCTCAATCTTGAAACAATATTGGCATCCTCTGCAGACCCTGAAACGACCAGAAGCCAGGAGAGCAATTTGTAGCTCTCCTAAAAAGCAGTAGGCGAGCAATTTTCTTCGAGATCTCAAGGAAAACCTCCTTTTTATGTCGGAAAAATTCCAGGATTCTTTATAATCCAGACTAGACAAAAGTTGACTGAGGGAAACCAAGTAAAAAATGCTACATATGAAGAGAAAAATATGGAAGGAAAAACAAACGACATATAGATTTTTTTTTCAAAAAAAAATCTATAAAAACCAAAAGGAAAGAAGAAGAATGTTGAGCATTCACTACTTAATACCATTGTGTCATGTGAATTAATCACAAGGACATTGTCAAATCATGTGTACTGGAATAACAAAATTAATAGGGCAATGTGCTTATTAATATTAGAAGTATAATAAAATCAATTTCACACATCTCATCTTCACTTTGATCTTCATCATCACGGAAACCGAAAGTGAAATACCAACTGAAAAACGGAAGTGTAAACGACTTCCAAATAAGGCGATGCTAGCCCTTTTCCATGAGCTCGGCGGGCGGGAAAGCCGAGGTGTGATCGGGAGTTTTCGTTTTCGCGCTTGGCAAAGATTGAGGTCCGATCGGGAGTTTCCGTCTCACGTTCGACAAAGATTGGCCATTGTCATTGCAGGCGCATAATTTTGGCGTGAACGATTTTATTAGGGCTAGGCGTGCGATCAGTTGCTCGCCTGTTTGTGGTCGCACGAGCGATCGCTTGCCTCTCGTTTCGGGTCTGCTCTGTTGTTGCTGAATTTTTAATACAATCTGGGTTTGTTCTGACAACAAGTCACAATAAGAGCATAATTTCTCCCCAAAAAATTCACAGCATAAAAGATACGCATTCAGATGGAACATTGAATAATAGTTTCCAAGTGTGCAGCACATTGAGATTTTGTGAACCAGGTTACATCAATGTGACATCATTAAAGAGGATCTCTGTACATTTCAGAATCTTTTAGGTCGATTTTATGGGCTTTAGTGAGTCAAGAGAGACCATTTTTGATTTTTTTTTGTCAGCTATGAATGATATTCAAGACAAATTTATTAAAATAAAAATTTCCTGCTCAGACAAAATAGTTTGACACGAGATGAGTGCAAGATTTCTTTTATGAGAACTGCTAAAAGATCTGCTCACTCGACGGCTCCCATTGTTAACGATAGGAGAATTACTTCTGTCAGATCACCACAGTCTGAAATTGAACGCAAGTAAGGGAGATTTTAAACCTCCCAAATTCGATTTATCTAGGAACTAGCCCGCAGCAACCGTATTGTCTAAAAATATATTAGTCAAAAGGCTTATTTGTCTTTTGGGATGCATTCTTTTTTAGAGGTACATGTATATAGTGAGTAGCAGAACCGATTGGCAAAAATATTCTCACAGTAAGTGATAAGAGAAACAATGATACTGAGAATACAAAGATTTCCAAATTGCTAAATAAATCAGAACTAGCCGTGAATTGAGGATCAGACGGTTTTATCAGAGAATTGACGTAAAAAATTGCATTCCACTGAGGTAAAGATGGAACAGTAGGTATTTCATCAGTTTGTTAAACAAAACTGAGAAGGGTTATCAGCGCTGATCTGAAGAATCTTCCATTAAGAGTGTGGGCTCCTGGGGGGCTTAATGAGCTCCTCAGCGACTCATGGCTGATACAATCATGATACAATCCCACTTGAAATTCGGACAAATGAACCAAACAAATTGTGTTTCTTTCTCTTTTCCTTTTATTCATAATCCCCATCAAAATAAATATTTATTTCATTGAGTGCGCCAGTAATACTAACTTCTTCTCAACCAGCTTCTACCCATCCGTGAAGCAACGCAGACTCGTTTTTCTGTAGAACATTCCATGCTTAATGCACCCATCGTGCATGCAGGGGCTTCATAATGGAAAGACGGAGGTCAACATCCATGCTGTTGCCTGCCTCTGACGCCATGGCAACCTTATCTGCATACCTTTGAATGAAACAGTTTTTGAGAGAGTTCTTAAAATCAGCATTGCCGGAAAGATCCAGAGGCTGCAGATCCCCAGTACAATTCGGTGAAACAAACATGACTCGAATGTTGTTTTTCACTAAGAGGGCCTGAACAGTGTCAACGCGATGGGCACTGAAGACGTCCATGATGCAGAGGGCAGGATGATTGGCATCCAATCCAACACGATTCCGGATCTTCTCGCGAAGTACGGTACCAGTACACTCTCCATGGTTGCAGTGGTCGACCAGTGGCTGTCGTGGTGGGTGATCTCCCAATCCTCTGGAAACTTGTGCGGTGGGTGGCACTTCTTTGTTCTGCTGGTGTAGATGAGCTGCAGCGGAACCAGATTGCCTGTCAGGCTGCATCCCAGGAGTGCAGTTACCTGCCGCTTGTTGTCCAATCCCGTGATTTTGACCTGTTTGGAGCCGCGCTGCCCCAAAGTCCAGCTCTTAATTGGCACGATGTTAAGGCCCGTCTGATCAAAGTTGACGATCATTCCATCTGTGGGAGAAAAATATGAATTAGAAATAGTACTAGAATCGCTCACTGGCAGAAGTAAAAGAGCAATTACAGAAGTCATTCTATCGTGATAAGAAGAGATTAAGAAAAGATTCCTTACCAGGAATTTCTGATTCACGCACTGTACGCGTAATGTGATCCAAAAGCTCTTGCTTGATTACATAAAATTGTTCAGGTCTCTTCTTTGCGGCCTTCGTGCCTTTTTTCTGGACGAAACTCATCCTCTTTATTAGGCTTGCAGCCCAGCTGCTGGAGATGTTGACGTAGCCGCCGTTCTCTTGCAGAAGAGTTGTGCCTCCCATGGCCGACATGATCCCTCGTCCGGATCCCAGAATAATGCTCCGGTTCACGATGCCTCCTGATGAGTGGATTGTCCGTAAATGTTTCTGTACGGCTGAATCGATGTCTGCTGGTAAGAGAGTTGAACGGCCTTGCTTCTTCCTTGGGAGTGAGTCCAGCACCTGGTTCTTCCTCTGGATCACAGGCGACAAAGAGGACCTTCTGTTTCGCCCGGTACTGATTCCTAATTGACCTTACGGTCGATTCGTTCACAGGGTGGCCGAAGAGAGTGGAGAAGTGACGGGCCGTACTCCCCTCTCTTGCGCTTGGGGGTCCCCGTGTTGGCTGCCTCTTGATCCGGGCGATCTCTGCATTGTGCTGTGCAGCGTCAGCCGGGTTGACTTCTGCATTGGGGTCAGACATCCCAGGGGTCGGGGCAGGGTACACTCTCAGCGATTTCAGGGAGGAGGTTTTGTCGATTTTCTTGAAGTAGTGAAGCATCTTGTCAAGTTGTTACAGCATCTGAAGAAGTGAATGATGTTGATCAGATATCCTTCTCTTTTATGCAATAACAAATCGCCAAGATTGCCTCGGAGATGAAAATCTATTGGACGCGGAGGTGACTCTGACTTCAATGTTTGGTAAACATCGAACTCCAAGTGCATGTTTGGCAACATTCAATTCTCTGATCCTTTGATCATCGTTAAGTTTCAAAGATTTCGTAATTCCTGGCTGCTGTTTCTTTGATTACGTAATTTTTTCAAAGCATTGCCAACAAACTTTAACCTACCTTATCGTCAATGCAGGCGTTGGTGATTAGGTTGAAATCGATGCTGTGTGCTATTCTCTCTATCTAGGAACATACAACCGTTAGTGGACAGAGCAGAGGAACTCGGCAGACCATCAACACAGCAAGATCCGTCGAACAACATATCCCTACACAAAAGAAGAACGATAAAGATGTCGCAAATCGACCCCCAGTTAGCAGCAGATGCACTGAACACCACCCTTCCTCCCGACCTTACTTTAGACGACAGAGACACCATTGTGGATAAAGTCAATAACATGTTTTACAACATAGCATCCAATGCGAGAATTACAACTTCACCAGCAGCACAGAGGACCAATGCAGATGTCAGATGGAAGGATCTCCTTGAGAACAACGGTTCACGCACATTGTGGAAAGCTGTGAATTGGAGCGGATCCATAGCAAGTCCTGAAAAAGAAAATAGACCAAAAGACGACGCATTTCGAGTACATTTTGAACAACTTCTGAATCCGGCCAATGAACAGACAAATTTCTTAAGCGACTTCCCAAACGACCCTGTTCACTTACCTGCTACTGATGATCCCATTCGACCTAGCGAAGCCCTGGAAGCAACACAGACCTTAAAGACCTCAAAGAGTGGTGGCCCATTGGGTATTCCCCCCGGACTTCTTCGACTACTCCCAGATGCATGGATTTTGTTCCTTGCAACATTTTTTTCGTCTCTCCTCCTTACGGGCACATACCCTGGATCATGGTGCTTCACAAAGCTAGTCGTTCTTTTCAAGAAAGGATCCAGAAAAATGTGTTGTAACTACAGAGGGATTTCTCTCATGGACTCCCTCGCAAAACTTTATGATGTCATCTTTAACAAACGTTTATCCTTGTGGTTTAAACCTGATAGAGAGCAAGCCGGATCACCACGCAGAAGAGGATGCACAGAGCACCTAATAACATTGAGACTCTGGATCGACTATGCCAAACACAAAAAGAAGAAACTATACCAGGTATTCGTGGATTTTTCTAAAGCATACGACCGGGTGCCTCGACAACTCCTCCTTCAAAGACTCCTTGCCCTAGGATGTGGGACAACAATGGTTCGCACTCTGGCTGTAATCTACAAAACTACCAAGATGATACTCAGATCTGCCACAATAACAGCCTCCGTAGGAGTACGTCAAGGATCACCAACGTCCTGCCTGTTATTCACACTTTTGGTCAACGATATGATTAGAAACCTGAAAGAGAAATGCCAACCGGATGGATACCTCGAATGGATGCATGTTTTTGATGTTGATGGATGATACGGTGCTATTAGCGACCAGTCGGAATCGAGCAGAAGAAAAGGTTTATGTCCTCAAAGAGTTTTGCACCTCATCAGGAATGATGATCAATCAAGCAAAGACGCAATTTATGGCTATAAATGGCGCGGCTGAAGATAGAGAACCTCTGAAAGTGGATGGCGTAACCATAGAAAATTGCTCATCCTACACTTACCTGGGATGCATCTTTACACAGGATGCAAACTTGAAAAACACCATCAACGAACAATGTTCAAGAAAGAAGTGCCACGTTATCAAGTTCGAAGCTTTTATTGAAAAGAACCGCAACGCTCCATTCAAAGTTAAAGAGAAGGTGTGGTCAGCGGCCCTTGTTTCCTCCATTTTGTACGGCATTGAGTCGTGGCTCGGATTAGCAGCGATTAAAACCGCCAACGTTATGTACATGCGATCTGTGAGAACACTGCTTGGAGTCAGAAAAACAACCGCTGGAGATTTGTGTCTTATTGAAGCTGGTTTGCCCTCACTTGTAAACAAAGCCAAGTCCATTCAGAAGAAGACCCTTGAGAAATTCATTGACGAAAGATCTGATTTAACTGACGACCCTCTCATGTTTACTTTAGAGAAGTGTCGGACAGCAAACACATCGTGTGCACGGTACATCAGAAGCTTGGATCAACATGATTACGACCATGAAAACCAAATCCTGAAAGAAAAAGCAGGAACATCAACAAGAACCAAGTACTGCACGTACTGTAACCTGATGAATCCAGAACTGAAGAGGCATAAGATGTACACAGACTTAAATGTCAAAGAATACGCGAGACTGACGACAACAAGATTTTGCTTGTCCTCTCACAATCTTGCCATAGAACGTGGACAATGTCTAAGAAAACGACCAGAAGAGAAAGTTTGCCCTGAATGTTTTGTTGTTCAAAACGAACAGCATACGTTAAAAGACTGTACCATAAATGATGCCGAACGGCAATTATTTGCTGATCTATGTTTTAATTTGCCTGATTTTTTTAATGTGTCCTCGCAAAGGATGACTCTTTGCTGCCATGAACTCATTCATTTATTCACGTGATTCCGAAAACTTCTATTCATTGTATTACAGTAAAAGCTCGTTACAACGACACTCATTACACTGACAAATTCACTTATCGACAGCTTTTTGGTCGAAACCGATCTGCCACAATGTTAAAAGCCCGATACACTGACAAAATTCACTGTTTCGACACTGACAGGCAAAACGCCAAACAAGTGTGCTTTTAACATTGAAATCTAGCTCATTACAACGACAGGCCGTCGCCTTGAGGTCGCTCGATCATGTTCAATGACACGCGACTGTCTCCGATGTTCACTGACCCACGACGCACGACTCACATGAATTAAAGTTCTGATGTTGTCGGCAGGTTATTAATTGTTGCAATGTTTGCTTAAAGCCTTTGTAAAAATATCAAAGATTCAATTCAATGGTTTGTTGGTAAACAGCTCAGATGAAAGGATTAAAGCTGAACACAGAGAGTGAAATGCACATCTTCCGCTCAATTAAAGCAACCGATAGGTAGCGGTCGCCTTTGTCGGCTTTCAAATCGTTATTGTTTGTTTTGATTACAAAAGATAAAAGACCTTTGATCGTTGCCGATGATCGGAAAAATACTCTATGAATATTCAATGAACTAGCTCCGGCGACAGAGCATAATTAGAAATTGTGAAGAGAACAGAGACTTTGAAAAACATCTAACTCCTATGTTGTCATTATTAAAAGATATTGAATATAAACGCACTAATGTTAAGAAGCAGAAAACAATGTTTGATTTCTTCAAGAAATAAATATGTAAGGCCTAAACTATCCTTCAAATCCATAAAATGTTTCTTCCTTGTTATAACACAGTATGCATGCTAGGTAACACTACATACAGTAAACTCAGACGATACTCTATAGCATGGATTGATCGCTCACATTGGTATAATGTTGCCGAAGTTCGTTATGATAGCGACGAGATTCAAAGCGACTAAATACTTCCGGTTATCATTAATAACGGCTTGAAGAATAGGTCGAGATCGAGAGCAACAACAAATTGACAGTTTTTTGGCAGCAAAATGGGA
>KB312025.1:378011-441509 GCA_000328365.1 Capitella teleta | reverse complement strand
AAAGCTAGTCGTTCTTTTCAAGAAAGGATCCAGAAAAATATGTGGTAACTACAGAGGGATTTCTCTCATGGACTCCCTCGCAAAACTTTATGATGTCATCCTTAACAAACGTTTATCCTTGTGGTTTAAACCTGATAGAGAGCAAGCATAACATTGACTCTGGATCGACTATGCCAAACACAAAAAGAAGAAACTCTACCTGGTATTCGTGGATTTTTCTAAAGCATACGACCGGGTGCCTTGACAACTCCTTCAAAGACTCCTTGCCCTAGGATGTGGGACAACAATGGTTCGCACTCTGGCTGTAATCTACAAAACTACCAAGATGATACTCAGATCTGCCACAATAACAGCCTCCGTAGGAGTACGTCAAGGATCACCAACGTCCTGCCTGTTATTCACACTTTTGGTCAACGATATGATTAGAAACCTGAAAGAGAAATGCCAACCGGATGGATACCTCGAATGGATGCATGTTTTGATGTTGATGGATGATACGGTGCTACTAGCGACCAGTCAGAAGCGAGCAGAAGAAAAGGTTCATGTCCTCAAAGAGTTTTGCACCTCATCAGGAATAATGATGAATCAAGCAAAGACGCAATTTATGGCTATAAATGGCGTAGCTAAAGATAGAGAACCTCTGAAAGTGGATGGCGTAACCATAGAAAATTGCTCATCCTACACTTACCTGGGATGCATCTTTACACAGGATGCAAACTTGAAAAACACTATCAACGAACAATGTTCAAGAAAGATGTGCCACGTTATCAAGTTCGAAGCTTTTATTGAAAAGAATTGCATCGCTCCATTCAAAGTTAAAGAGAAGGTGTGGTCAGCGGCCCTTGTTTCCTCCATTTTGTACGGCATTGAGTCCTGGCTCGGATCAGCACCGATTAAAACCGCCGACACTATGTACATGCGATCTGTGAGAACACTGCTTGGAATCAGAAAAACAACCGCTGGAGATTTGTGTCTTATTGAAGCTGGTCTGCCCTCGCTTGTTAACAAAGCCAAGTCAATCCAGAAGAAGACCCTTGAGAAATTCATTGACGAAAGATCTGATTTAACTGACGACTCTCTCATGTTTACTTTAGAGAAGTGTCGGACAGCAAACACACGGTGTGCACGGTACATCAGAAGCCTGATCAACATGATTACGACCATGAAAACCAAATCCTGAAAGAAAAAGCAAGAACATTAACAAGAACCAAGTACCGCACGTACTGTAACCTTATAAAGTGTACCATGTATATCCTTTTTAGCAAAATCAAGAATGAAGAGACATGACATTATCTTGATATGCTTTACAGCTAATTTTGTGGCAACATTCCTGAGAACTTTTGTTTGTTCATATTCCGGGCCCAACGCTTCTACCCTTGAGATGCAATTGATATTCATTTTCTTTGTTCTACCAAGAATGGAGCAAGTTGAACGGAACAAACGGCGAAAGAGGAGAGAAGTGAGCGAAGAGCAGAAACAAGAGATCAAAGAGTCCTTTGAACTATTCGACACAGACAAAGACCAGTCCATCGACTACCATGAACTCAAAGTACGATCTTCATCCCATCTTCACTGGCATTGCTTCATTTTTTCTACACAGGTGGCGATGCGAGCGCTCGGCTTTGAAGTGAAGAAAGCTGATGTCTTGAAGATATTGAAAGATTACGACCGAGATGGCACTGGAAAAATCACCTTTGAAGATTTCAATGAAGTTGGTGAGTTAAACTGAGTTTGTCTAGTTTTCAAATACACAATTTCCCTTCAATGATTATTTGCTTCAGTCAGTGACATGATGTTAGATAGGGACCCCAAGGACGAGATGCTCAAAGCATTTCGCCTTTTTGACGATGATGACTCAGGAAAAATTAGTTTGCGGAACCTACGTCGTGTTGCAAGGTAAGACTCATTTTGTCAAATACGCTAGGTTCTCTGTTTCATTTAACAATAGAGAACTTGGTGAGACGATGAATGATGATGAATTGAGGGCCATGATCGATGAGTTTGATGGCGATCGGGATGGAGAAAGTATGTCATAGGATATTAATTTTGTTTGTTTTCCTTATGTCTTGCTTACTTTGCAGTTAATGAAGATGAATTTCTTGCCATCATGACTGGGGATACATGATGCATTTCTCATTTTGCGTGTTTTCTTCTTCATATATTTAGAATATCAAGTTAATTTTGCTTTGTAATAAATTATTTTTTATATTTATGTCAACAGAATTTGTGTGATTTAATGAATTGATTGATTGATAAAGTCCAAATATGAACACATAACCATTTGAAACAAGATATTTATTTACTTCACTAATGACTTATTCAGGGACAAAACATAGATCTAATGAACTTTGTTGTTTAATGCTCAATAGTACTACATTTCTCACTATACAATGCACTATTGGGCATGCAGTTCTACTGTTAAAATAACTGAACTCTGCTTCTGGCAGTTTTGTTATATTTCTTGATAGCAACAGAATGTAACGTAAGTTATTATGTAATGTCGGACGCTCAAAAATAGTAACAGAGATTAAAGGCATTTTCTCTTGCTTACTATTTGGGTTGCCATGGTTACCTTTCTCATTACATTTACATGTAATTACCAGAGCGAAGATTAGACCTACGACATGGTATGTTGTTGCGTCCGGACATGATATAGTGATTGATTATTCATTCTAAGCAGTAATAACCAAAAAATTGTATCAATTCACAACAAAACGGCCTGTACGCCTCCGTAATAGATGTCTTACGCTTTATAATCTCCTATGCACTCGTCACCCTGCATACACATTGCTCCACATTACTCGATGGACGGAATTTTGAACCACAATCAAAACGTATATCGCCATACAAGTAGAATAACAAAACGCACAACAATGATTTCGTATACAACAATAGAACATTAAGGTTTGATGTTTGATGAGATGAACGGCTGGAGAATCATCGTCCGATTGGTTCCAGCTTCAGCGGACACTTGTATTGAACCCACACGTGGCCCTCCTCGACTTTGGTTGGGAATACCTCTTGCTGCCGGAAAAGGATGCATGCTCCGATTAGATAGTGCATCAATTAAGACTTGTATAGTTTAATTACTGTGAGGTGTGCCCGTTAGCTTAAGAATGTATTCGCAGCCTGGGTGTTTGTACTACATATAGTGCCCTGTTCTATATTATATGTAATATTTATTTCAGATATTAGTATGTATATGCAATATATAACATGACAAAACATTAACATGGTAACATATTTTAATTTGTATGTTCATTATATTGTTCATTATGCCATGTACGGAATTGCATGCAAGGAAACTGACCAAGCACACTCTATTGAATCTCGTAATGATGGCATGCAGGTATTACATAATTACACAACACGGGTGCTTACAGCACGTGATTCCACGAACCCCCTCAACAAAGACGCGGGGCGCCAATCGCTTTTTTTTTCTTGCACTGCTTCAGTTAATTACTCTATGTGCATCAGGTTGATACTAATAAATATATATATTATGACGTAATAAACCATCTTCATAATTATTTAATCAGCGGATTTAGTGGTAATATTGATGCCATCAAATGGTGATTTGGCTAATTCTCATTTACGAGACACTGGGCATAGGGATAGCAGCCACAACGCCGTTGATTCGTCCTTGCGCTTGTGGCGACATGATATTCCATTAATAAATGATGCGCATCTCGGATGTCTTAATGCAAATATATCAGGTATATGGCTTTCATTCTATATAGGTATAAGTACTAAGCTAGCTCCTCGGGCGCATCAACTCGTACATGCAAAGGTGCCTGCTGCGCTGGTCAATATTCCCAAGGGTATAAAATATCACTCACCCGAAGGCCAATGCTGTTTGTCCCTTTCTCGACATCGAACATATATCCATGCCACGGGCACATGATATGTGGCCTCCCTTGAAAATCTTCGATGTCGCCTTTGAATAACGGACCACCTGCATAATACGAAAACAGTATCCATTGTATATCGGAATCGTATTAATATAGTTGCTGTAAGACCTACCAAGATGCGAACACCACGCCTCCATCGCGTGAAATTGGCCCCGAGCAAAGAGCAGGACCAGATCGTCGTTCTTGTTGGTTTCAGCGTAGAGCGGATGACATCGTCGCCTGGAGAGTGACGTCACATCTCCGACCTTGTGCCAATTCGAATCAGCCATGTTCACCGCACAGTGGCTCAGGTACCAAATGACAGGGGCGTTGCTACGCTCGCTAAAAAACCCCGAGTGGAGCAGTGATTGGCGCCCCGCGTCTTCGTTGAGAGGGTACGCGGAATCGCGGCAGGGGAATTTGCTGTAAGCACCCGTGTTGTGTAATTATGTAATATCTACACTCCTGTGATATTAGCGCCGCTGATCGCTACCCGTGAGATGATATTGTTAATGTACCACGCTCTCCTGTCCTTGTGTCCGCGAGAAGAGACGGAAGCCGCTCCTTGTGTCCATTAAGAGCTTTGCCTGCGACACATGCACCTCGGGTAGAACGAAACACGAAGTTATGACCGTCTTTGTATTTGCAATCCTCGGATCAATAACGCCATAACCGAGGGCTGCTCGCGCCCTTTTCTCTAGCTCTGATTTTCACCACAAGACACGCACTGGGGGGCTTCGGGGGGTCTCCGTACATGCAGAGATACAAATCCTACAGTTCGTATGCAATAAACATAGATGCAGACAAGCGGAAGAGCATTGCCTAATCAAGGCGTTTATAAATTAGTCACTAGCTTGTGTCATATATGATATGGCGTCGCAATTACCTGTGTACAATTGTGTTTAGGTATGTAGGTATACGTACATTACGTACACATACCGGTACAATGGATACATGCACGTTACCAATCATAGCTCGTTGTGTTGAACATCCAGGGGCCCGAGAAATTAGTTTGTTGGAGATCGTAACGGAAGTTTGCTCGAATTCGAGAAATACGTAATGAATCATGTCGTCGGAGCAAGTGAAATCTCATTCGAGCGAGTTCTAGTACGAGTTGCTTTAGCTGCCCTAGATTTATCCTGATATGGCGAGGCCTTGGCTGATACATTATGGCGTATTTAGTATTTACAATTATGAATTGACAGATATTGGAATAATGTTCAATAATAGTATTACATGTATATTTATCCATATATCGGATCAATTTATTTTCAACATAACATAAAATAAGGGCCTCAATTTTAATCAACTTAATTAGTTATCAAATCAATCAGATCTAGATATCACACACACACACACACACACAAAAAAAAAGAAGAAAAAAGTACCATTAGTATTAGAATAACACTTTAAAACAGAATTCCACAATGCTTGCATGTGGCGATAAACAATATATACAGAATAGTGCCGTGTTTCTATATATGTAGCTAGATTGCTCGGATGAGGAGACAAATGCATGCATGTAATTTAGGTAATTATTATGCCTATAATCAAAGTTTGAGACTTGCAATTTCGGGTCATCAATATTACTTTGTGTATAGAAATTATTCCCATCACTCATCAGAAACGGTTATATTTTCTGAATAGTTATTTAGTAATATTTACATCTATTATTATATAATCCATTCATTTCTAAATGTGTACTACTCAGGCGCGAAAAAGAAAAATAATAATAAAAAATAAAAAATAGGAATGCTATAAATTCTATAGAAGATAGCTCATCGAACTTGTGCGACTTTCCAATTAACGAAATCATACGTAATGCACCCGATTCTCACGTAATACTAGTCCCCGTACAGACCGAAATAGTATTCAAATATGTGTGATCGGAACAAAGCCATTACGTCAGCATTGCATTTATCTTTTTTGGCAGTGGTGGTAGAATGTTTAGAAGCATCAGATGAGGTCATTGGCATGTCATGTGTGTTTTCAACGTAAACATTGGAAAAGCTGATATCCTGTCAAATGTCGACAGATGCACGCGTTCAGGAAACTGGTAAAGATAACTTAAAGAAGACTTTTGATTGTTTGAAACTAGTAACGGATGATAGAACATGCACCCGAAATGATAAATACGCCTTTTGACTGACATTATAGTCACGCATTACGCTTGCTGTTGGCTATATAATTCTTTGGTGCATCGAACTTGAGAGGTTTAAAATTTCGCTTTCTTCTCGATCGCGTTCGATTTCAGACGATAAAAGTAACTCTAGAGTGAGCAGATCTTTTAGCAGCCCTCGTATTCATAAATAAAATCTCGCACTCACCCCGCTTCAAGTTAATTTACCTGAGAAAGGAATTCATATTCTATTTTACCTTGAATATTACTCATAGATGACCAAATTGCTAAAAGAAATGGTCTTCTGTCACACACAAAAGCTCATAAAATCGACCTAAAAGTGTTCTGAGAGGAATACAGGTCCCCAATAAGGTTATCACAAAACACCCTTCTTCTCACCATACCTGCATGCTGAATACAGTCCGAGAGAGATACAAGAGGCTCCAGGCCATCGCTCGGCACCTCAAACAACAGCAAGCATGTCTCTGATGAGCGTGATCATGACAGGGATTGCATGCATTTGTCTTGCTAACGTTGCTTCGGGCGGAACTGGCGCAGATTGGCCACCGTGAGAATACATTAAATCTGAAATATGATTTTTCAATTAAAATTATCTAGTAATGAGGCCAGTTATCTGGTTTATATCCAATCCGATTCTAATCCTCATACGACTAGCATGTGAATTTCTTCCGACATTGAAAGATACTGCCTTGTCTATATAAAGGAAGGGCGGAATGACGCTTGTTCATACTTATAAGAATTCGGTCTATGAATGGATTTGCAATGACTCTGCTCACCAGTCACTCTTCCTATCTCTAAGGAAGGATCTTGAATTTCACCACAGTCAGTGATATAATTTGTTTTCTGACAACTTACTTATTATTTCCAACAACTTATTTAATACGGTCATTCATTTTAATGGAATTATACAGGGTGATTCATAAGCCTATTAACAGTTAGTATATGAGGAATTTCCAATGTTGCGTTAAGTGTTACAGAAATGCTCCTTTCTTTTAAACTGTGCATGTACCCCAAAATAATAATCATTTACAGTAGCCTCTTACCTAGACTAACATGCCTTCTATTTTAACTTTCATTTCTTGCTTATATCATTACTTACAACGAAACAATGCTGCGTCGTAAGTCCTAACGCGCTGTATTTCTCTATATAATAATTGTCGAAACCACACGCCTTCAACTCACTTTCAAATTGGTATTTATCAAGTCGGTTATCGGTGTCAGTGAGTGCAGCAGATTTCTTGACCAGACATTTTGTTCTCAATAACGACATAGTTTAAGAGAAACTGCATTGGTTACAGACTATTTTGATGTGCTTTTTCATCTACACACAGCTTTTGTTCTTCCTTCAAACATTCAAAATAGTCTCTGTGTCAAGGGTAGCGAAGGGGCCGGGGCGTCCAAGGGGCGCAGCTACTGCACGGGCTCATCAAAAACGTGCGCAGCCCAAGCAATGAAGCATGGTGTTCTGTTGAAGCAGACAACGCTGGATAGAAGGAAAGGTATATCAATAGAAACAAACATTGCTGAAGCACTTGAGCGGCCATCAAGTTTAAAAAGTGAGCGAAAACAGTACTAAAAGGGACATTCAATTTTCTTTTGAGTTCTATTATATACCAGAGAGGCACAACGAAACATTTAACAATGCGTTTAAAAAATAAAAAAAATAAAAAATAAAAAAGTATTATTGTTTACATTAAAGGATCAATTTTTAAATTTATTGAATGAGTTACATCTGGCATGTAAAAGGTGGATTTGATTCTTCGGTTCCTCGATGCTCATTATCACATACGTTATCCGTTACACCGACGTATTATATCTACGATACAGCACAACACAGCACAATCGAGATGCACAGCAGATGTGTCCAGCTTAAAACCTATAGGTCTAAAAATAATGTAATTCGATTTTAATGGTGTAAAAACCATGTCAAGTAACATTCAAATTTCGAGGAAGTGAAGTTAAAAGACACAGATCATGAAATACATGAATTAAATACATGATTCAAACACTCTCCGTTAAGAAATCCGCAGGTCTCGCTGGGTCGTAAAGAGGCCGACTTGAGGGCGTGTAGGGGATATTTTTGTGAGAATTCAGGTTCGAAAAGTTTCCTATATTATACTAGAAAAGGCCGGGAAATCTGATGAAGGACACAGTTTCACTATGGCTTGTCTGTTCGATATCGCGTAACAAGCGAATCGACATGTCCGATTTCCGGGGGAAAAAAAGGGACATTTAAATCAATTTGAAATGCTTTTTATAGATTTGATAGATGAATCCCATCTAGATTAAATATTCATTAAATTAAATTAAATTCCTTTTGAGGCGGGGCTTTTTTTTTTTAGAAGGATATAAATCATACAGAACTTGGCCAACTCTTCAGCTGTGTGATTCTGATATACAGGCGGTATAAACGGCCCATTGTACAAATGGAAGTAGTTTCTGCATCTATAAACGTTAGTGAATCCGACGAAAAGCTAAAAATTCTGCATTAAAATTCCGTATCCGGAAAATTTTTCAAAAGAACTTCAAATATCATAATATTAATGGTACACATATTGGTAGTCCCTTACATTCCAAAATGCATTTCAAAACATTGTTTTTGACAGTAATTAACTGCATTTTGAACTGAGATTACCTGAATGTGGTATCGTGTTATTCCTATTTCAGCTCCAATGAAGCCCGACTCGTCAAAATGTTCCTAGGCGCATAAGAAGAAAGAGGCACAGAAGCACGACCGGTGCAAGACAGCTCAGAGAGAGAGTGAATGTCACTTTCGGTATGCGACTCATTACCTTGGGTCTTGATGACGAAGAGCAAACCATGAAGACCAGCGTCTGGCTGAGGATTGTCGGTGTGTAACAATCACTTGAGTTTTTCTCCAACAGCGTCGACCTTTAGGCATGAAAAGACCCTTACATGACGTGGGAATAAATTCATACCTGTCAAGACTCCCGCACCTTGCGGGAGTCTCCTGCATTTCGAGACGATCTCCAGCCCTCCCGCAAAACTCTGAAAATCTCCCGATAATCGGTTAATAAAAAAAGTCTGCTCAAAATTAACCACTAAGTGTAAGCGCAAAATTTAATGCTCAAATTTTGCCAATGACTAATGTGTAAGTCAAATTAACCAATAAGCGTCGATAACTTTTTTGCGTTAAGCCTTTGTCTTAGCGTAGGCCCCTTTCACTTCGAGCGAACGATTCTCAAGATGAACTCCTCAAAGCGTCCAGCGTCGTGTTCTCCAGATAAAATCCCCCAAAATAAGAAATATGATTGCAAGTTTAACGCTGGATGGTCGTTGGAGTTTGCATCAAGGCTGTCGAGTTTGTCCTGGCGAAACTCCTAAATCAACGAAAGCGTTTTGTACTTTGTGCAGGTTTGTGGTTGACCGTTATTTTCTAATTTTATTAAAATGAAAATAATCCGCATTGATTCGAATGCCTCTACTGAAAATTGCAAATGATGTTGTTGCATGGTCAGGAAGATCAAGACAGAAAAACGATGTGATCTAGACATATAACAACAATAGAAAAGCTACTCTCTACCAAGATAAATGAGGAGGACAGACCCTGCTTTTTGTGTGAGCCATCCAAGGAGCTGGCCTCCAAAGCAAAGATGGCCACTTGGGAATACAGTAAACAACATACCAAAAAGTGATATTATAATTACATATATTATGTCTCTCCTCATTTTCTAATTACTCTTTCATGTTCATGAAAATTAATTCAGCGCTTTTTGTGTTTTGTTGTTATTGTGCCACAAGACACATGTGTAAATCTTGATATGACTGTGTTACGGTGATGTTATGGCATCATTGTTAAAGTCTTCGAGAACCTCCCTCATCCAGTTCCTTGAAACTTAACAGGTATATATGCGTGGGACTCAAGCGAGTACGGTGGCCAGCGATACATAGCCATTCCATCGGACAAGATTTGGACACCAGATATCTACGACGTTAACACGTAAGATAATCATGAAGTGTGGAATTGCCTCATTTTGATGGTTTGTTGTTACAGTGCAGTGGCCACCAGGAAATCCAGAATCACTATGGTCAGCGCTGCATCCACGGGCTTTATGTTCTGGACTCCACACCATGAGTTTATCGTTGGCTGTGTGATCGACGTCAAGGCATTCACCTTTGAGAGCACACACGTTCAATGTGGTTTCAGCAAGTCGCTGAGAAAAGCGCCACATTTGACCTGCAGGCTGCAGCCCTATCACAAATCTCCTTCGGACTTGAGCACATCACTACAAAACATTCGTCAGGCTCAAACCTGGGGTGTGAGCAACAGCGAAACAGAATGCGTCGAAGATCCAAAGCTTCATAATACTATTCTGGTTTTCTCTGGGCGGCCATAGCTGAAGTTTCTTTGACAGCAAAGCGCAAACCCACTTTTCAAGCTTATACCTACTACTGGTGCCTTGTATTGTGCTTCCTCTTATTGCAACTTTTTCGTTCACCTTTCCTTTTGAGAGATCGGACACATATCACTGCGTGTGTACGCACCGTATACACTGTAAATGTATAAATGTATTCACATTGACATGTGACACAGCGATTGTAAACCAACGTACTTATAAGAAATTGCCATTTGTTCGAAAATTTCCAATATCAATTGTTTTTCTCTGACCGCAGTCAATAGAGTGAACAAGCCATGCCGTCATTCTATCCTTCACGAAGTCACTTTTGAAGTTAATAATCTCAATTAGGCCTATGGAATTTTAATTTTTCAAAAAATGTCATTATTCTTTGAGTTGAGTATCTCCACAGATGTGCATAAGAGATTTCTGTGTTGTCATATTTTCCACCCTTTATATGCATACTAACTAGAGTAATGTATTTATACGATAAGGCTTTATTCAATATACTTTTTGCGTAAAAAAATATGGCTAGTTTTAATCGTTCGGTACGCAATGGAAGCACAGTCGTTGTAAATTGCTCTTTTGGGATGATAAGATGCAATTTCGCCCCATATTATGCCATTTGGCTCTTCAGCCTGTGCCACTCAGGTTATGACCCCGGCATGGACAATATTGCTTCGTATAGATTATAGAAGCAGTTACATAATTAGGCTTCTTTCTTTTGTCGCCAGTTATGGGTCTGTTTGGAGCCCATGTGGTTTGCTTCTTCTTTTGACAAACACTGCACCGCCAAGTTTAGATCCCAAATCTCTGAGAGTGCGAAGTGAAATATCAATCTCCGTTTAACGTGTTTTAATCCCCAGGTTTGTACTACAGCGTCAACTTGGGCATGATCCCACTGTGCATAATGCTAATATCGTTGGTGGTCAATGTCAGCATGAGAAATGAAGTTTCGCAACCAATGTCGCCATTTGTCAAGAAGGTAGGTGACCTCCTCATTAATTCCAGTTCGTGTTACAACAGCACTCCTCGATCTTACAGGTGCTGATTGAAAAGCTGGGTTTCATACTACGTGTACGATGTTTGATCAACGAATGCAGACCATTGCAACCAAAAGAGCTGAAGCAACTTGAGGACGCGAGACTAATTATGTGCAGGTGGTGACGGATCCAGTCCAGAAGCAAATGTTATCTTTCATACAGCTTTTGGCTTCGCAGCACCAGGAGTCTCCTTCCGTACCCAGCACTCGAGTGACGATTTGGCACATCTGTGCGAAGGTTCTCGACCGATCCTTCTTCGTTATTTTTCTTTTGGGCAATATCGTTTGCTTCTTCATTCTTTTCCCCGCTCGGATTTTCTAAAATTTGCCAAAGGAATCTATTCCGTGTATACGTGAGAGAGGAACTTTATTAATTGTATTGCTTTAATATGGTGCATCATCAAGCAAGTTTGCATTTTGCACTCCATCAACATAAGATTCAATATGGACAACTATTAATTAAGCCTCTTAAAGTTCCATGCATTGTTTTTTCGTGGAACCCTTTGACAAGGCAGCAGCGAAAGCATGCATAAACTGACCGAAATACATGAAAATACTGATCGATAGGCCTACCCGACAACACGAAATGAAGACAGGTTGTGTTTTCACACAGATATTTAATTCTTACAATTTGTATGTGATTTAAATAATTATAAATATTTCCGAGGCGACAGTTCTTCTGGTTACACAGGTTAATGAATGGCAGCTTTCCCGCAGGGAAACCCAGTCTACTATTTTGGTTCCAGAAAAACATGATTTTTTATGGCTTTAGCTCATTAGGAAACTAGAATTATAGAGTTACGTCCAGTAACCCTTTATCATCATTATGTAACAAAGGAAGTCAGGCTTGGTCACATCTTGTGGAATTAGTTACATATCAAAACGTTCAATATTCAGTTGAGCAAACAAAAAAATGTAGGCGTGAATCTGTGATCATCGCTGATCAAGCTTCCTTGACTCAGGCAATGTGTTCTTATACCACAAATGAGTAACTGCAATGACCAACTCAAATTTATCACATCTAACAAGATAAACCTGTTACTAATATTACAATAATCCAATTAATTTGAAACATGTGTTCATGCTGAGGGTAAGTGATAAATTATAACAGTACCGATCAAGGCACTTTCTGGTACACTCTTCATTGAAAACTAATTTGTGAGGCTTTTGAGTGCCGGATTCCATTATAAGTCAAAGAAGGGCCGTGGGCCAGACCCAGAGCTCTAGCAGGCCGGATCCCCTGCCAGATGCCGACCCCTGTCTGAGTACTAGTGAGTAGGCTACTACTGTGTTTTACTGTAGTTACTCGCCTAACTTAGTAACTGTCCTGACTTGACTCCTAGGTGGACTCAAACACAAACAAGTTAAAGTTGTACCGTATAGTCTTGGTTACACCCGCAGTGCGCTTAAGAGAGAGGCTGAGAGCATGTCAATTTCACTTTACATAGACACGCACTCCACAAACAACGCCTTGTAAACCCGCGGGAAGTGTCTGCATGGCCCATAGATATCTAATGCTTAAAACAACAGTGCGCATAGCCAGAAGAACCTGCATGGCGTCAGTTCAATTAAAGATACTTTATGCTTGGTATTTTCATTACAGCGTTAGAGATCAAGTGACGTCAACCATTAATACTGTAGCTCATAAGAAGTGACCGACATAACAAATCACAGAAATTATGACCTAACCCTGACCTTGCAGTTTTCAATTTCAAATTCCATCGTGCAAAATCTAAATTAAAATTTTTTGGGGTATAGCAATGATGAGAATTGGAGAAGAAAAAAAAAGATATATCCAAAAGGTTTAATTATAAAAATGACTTTGAATGGTACAATTAACAATGATGTCATGAAATTCCGTGCTTGGATTATGTTTCAGGCTGCACCGGCAGAGTGAGGGTCAAAATCTGAGAAAGACAGAAGAAAATGAGTGAATTAAAAATATATAAATATAGAATTACAAAGTACTGTAAAAGTGCTAATTTTGGCAATGGATTTAATTTGGCAAATTGAAAAAAAATCGCCAAATTGATTATCACCAATACAGAAGTATATGGATGACAGAAGTGCTTCTTTGTGAGTTCTTTAGAAGATTCGCCAATATAAGTATATGTGCAGCAGCTCAATATGCTAAAAATATTCCTAGAGTAAGACAAACTTTGGTTTTGGGGGTTCTTTCTGCGGTGACATTTCAGATATGAGCGATTTCTTGGATTCAGAATCTTCGCTGGAGATTAAATTGATTGCATAATCATCAGCAATGAAACCATGATCGATTACTCACCCACTCATGTCCATAATCCAAGGTTTCGATTGTGTTCGCACGTTCTGCTCTGGTAGGGTTCCAACAAATCGTCGATTCTTCAACATTTTCCACTCTAACAAAAAGACCAAAAAATCCTCATTGAAACCAAAAGTTACAACTGCTGGTTGACACACACCTCGACTGAGCTCCATTTCATATTTGTACTCAAGTCCTTCCAAGACAACTGTGAGAAAGAAGCCTTGAAGCAGCTGTCGATTTTGCATTCGCGAGAAGAATTCAGGATTAATGACCACGTCATAAGCAGTGCATCCTTTTCCGCCTACAGAGACCAAAAATATTCATAATCAGAAAAAAAAAATTTCCTGAACGCACTGTTGTCAACTTCAGCATGAGGCTCCCCAAGACTCATGGGAATTCGGAATCCGGAAGGATCTTCAGAGTTCAAGAGTTCAACCAATTCTTCGTCTTTGAGGTCTTTAGCATCTGGAAGCTGAGAACATTAAACGTAATAAAATCTTAATCAACGTTATGCCCCTATGAGCCCGATTACTCACATTTTCCCCAGTGCAAATGTTTATGAAGATTTTTTCTCCGTCTGATTTTTTTGTCTTCAAACAGAAACCTGACATTTAAGTGTTATCCAATGAGTTAATTAAAATGGATTGAAATCACCTGGTTTTGGGACGACGGCAATTGAATTGGGGTTTTGAAGACCCGCACCCAATCCACCCTCCTCTTGAGCCTGCAAACAAAAAGAAACACAGGATAGATAACAGCTGAATGTCTGCATATTTACTTGACTGAGATTACAGTAAATTAATGGAAAAGAACGTGATCCATGTGTAGCCTTAACTAAGAGCATGCAAAGCCACTCACAGCTACGCAAATCATGTTATGTCGGTCGCTACTTATGAGCTATGGTATTAATGGCTGGCGTCACTTGATCTCTAATGCTGTAATGAAAATACCAAGCTGTCCAAGCATAACTCACTATGATAAAGTATCTTTAATTGAACTGACGCCATGCAGGTTCTTCTGGCTACGCGGACTGTTGTTTTAAGCATTAGATATCTATATCCGGATCCGGCCCACCAGGGCTCTGGGTCTGGCCTGCGGCCTTTCTTTGACTTATAATGCAACTTGAACTTGTATTGAATCTTGACCAAAAGTTTTAGTCAAGACTCAATACAAGTTCAACTGAAGTCCATCATTTCGAAATATCAACCTCCGTAAAAGTATTACTCAAGTCAACCTAACCTAACAATTAGTCAACCTAACAAATAGTGAAGCGGGCTTTTAATAACATTTCATTTCATTCCAATTAGATTCACCTGCAGGAGGAGTTGCTTATAAATCGCATCTTCGTCGGTTTCTAACAAACTTCGATCAATCGTTGCCATGTTGGAAAATGGTAAAATATATAATGAATATGGATACATATATAAGCGGTTGAAAAATTACGCTTCAACGAAAAAAAAGAAAAAGAAGTAACGTTGTGATCATTGTTAACGTTATGATTATGTTCTTGGTTCTGCGCTATGATTTCCATCCTCGATGGTCCCGGATTTCTAGAATGCGTTATGAATCAGCCCCTGGATGAAACACTCAACTGGGCCAGTTCACAGTTCAGTTTCAGGTCAGATCGTGTTGACGGCTTAAAAAGAGAAAAAACTCGAACTTCATTCCTCAGTCGGCCTTCTTCAGTCATCAGGTCGAGATGCATTGTCCACGAATCGCTCTAAAATCAGCTTTGCGGCTTAGAGCCGCTCAGACAATTACTGGCGCCCGGAACTTGACTGACACGTGAGTTGTGCGTCTAATTCAGCCAATAAAAGCTAATTAAGATTTATGAGTATTTAGGGCGGCCTAATTATAATGTTCAGTATTCAATGCTAGTACTGGAAATATAATTGTTATTGTATCAAATATCCAGAAGGTTTACCAATTTGTTAATGTATAACAACTAATATTGACAAATGCAGCAATTTCATAACATATTATTTGTGCTAATACTGTCCGATTTTATGTTAAAATATACAGGACTCACGTTCGACCTATGGTTGGTCAAGACTTCCTTACTCTGCGAGATTTCAACAAAGCTGAAATTGAACAATTTCTATGGACAGCCAATGATCTGAAGACACGAATCAAGTTGAATGGAGAGGTAGGCCGATGCTCATGTCAATTACCCTGACATCTGTCCATCCAAATCTCTACAATCCACAGCGATATGAACCCTTGCAAGGAAAATCTCTGGCACTCATCTTCCAGAAGAGAAGCACCAGGACGAGGCTCTCATCTGAAACCGGTAAAAAAAAAATCCCTTGGTAGAATTATGGTTCTAAATTTATATGATCAAAGCCTAAGTGGGCTTTGTGTTGTTCCATTACATGGCCATGCCTATAAATAGCTTTTAATATTGGAGGTTTTATCAGGAATAAGATTAACATCGGTTGCAATGTTAATAAGAAATGGGTTCTATTGCAATGACCTGCATGCTAGTAGATAGGATGAAAGCATATCGATTAATCCGGAGAGTGTTGCCATAGTAACCAAATCCAATTTTTCAGGTCAGTGGTTCTGTTCATTTATCTGTCACCCCAACCTTGGTTTCATTTCACGAGGCAATGAATATAATTATAGCTATGTTTTATCTTTCCCCAGAAATAAGTTTCCAGGTATCTGCTGAATGCTTTAAATGACTGAGCATCAATGTCATGCATGTATGTTTTTATTGACCCAAATCCATTAGATAAAATCACAAGAGTGCTTTATTATAATCAGAATTCGCTGAATTCCGTGGAAGCCTCCATTCCAGTTCCTCTGCAGTGAGGCGTATTAAGAGTGCACGTGGGTTACAGCTGACTTTAAAGCACCTTTGACCTCGCTACACCAAGAAGATATAGTTCAGGTTGAGATGAAGGAAAATACCCGCGGTACTTTGCAAGCAATGTTATCACTATGATAAGGTCATTTAACAAGTCCGATACATGTATTTGCATATATAAAGGCCTACTAGCTTGTGGTTTTACTTTATATCATGCTGCCATGCCAGGATATGAAATTTTAGAATTTGTAAATACATGTATACTGAATTGATGGCACATTTAAGTTGAATAATAATTGAATTATTCGGAATCGTATTTTTTCCATAAATTTCTCTGCAGCTGAAAGTAGCATGACATTGCTGCATAATGTATGTTTTAATATTATAATCACCTTGACAGGATTCGCTCTCCTTGGAGGGAAACCGTGCTTCCTCAGTCCGGAAGATATCCACCTTGGGGTTAATGAGTGCATTCTGGATTCAGCCAGGTACAGCTAGAGAAGTCCTAATCACATGATTATTCATCTGACCATATCCATTGCAGAGTTTTATCTGGTTTTGTTGACATAATTCTGGCGCGAGTTTATGCTCAGCAGACTCTGGATGAACTGGCGGCAGAGGGGTCAATCCCAGTGGTCAGCGGGCTCTCGGACACCTATCACCCTCTGCAGACCCTAGCTGACCTTCTCACTTTGCAAGTGCGAAAATACCCACTCTAATTTTAAAATACTCAAAATTGTGATTTTTCAGGAGCATTTTGGGAAGTTGAAAGGTTTGAAGATGGCATGGGTTGGAGACGGAAATAATATCATTCATTCGCTAATGATGGGAGGACTGCCAATGGGAGTGGATATCAACATTGCAACTCCAAAGGTTCTATTTGGTTTAATTTAATTTTTTTCATGTAAAAGCATGTTTTGTTTAATTAGGGATATGAATGTGATTCAGTTGTAGTGAAGGATGCTGTTGCCCTGGCTGAGAAGGTGAGGGATATTATGGGATGTTTTAACGGGATTATAATCTGATTTCCTTGAAGCATGGAACCAAGTTGAACTTCACCAATGATCCAAAAGAAGCCGTCCACAAATCTGACGTCATAGTGACCGATACTTGGGTCAGTATGGGTCAAGAAGAAGAAGCAAAGATTCGTTTGAAGGCTTTCGATGGCTATCAGGTCGACGCAAAGGTCTTGAGAGAAATGAAAGCATCATTCTGGATTTATGGTCTTGTTTTTTCTTCCGTCAGATGGCATCACTTGCAAATCCTGACTGGGTTTTCCTGCATTGTCTGCCTCGTCATCCAGAGGAGGTTTCTGACGAAGTCTTTTACGACGCTAAACGTTCCTTAGTTTGGCAGGAAGCGGAGAACAGGAAGTGGACTGTTATGGTATGCATCTGTTGATAATTGATTATTCTTGTTTCTTTCGCTTTCACTCATTGACTCCTTTTTTCACTTCTCTTTCCTTTTCCCTTTTCAGTCCATTCTTCTGCATCTCCTTAAGGAGCACATTCCAACAACCCCAAAACCAAATTTTGAAGGATAACATTTTCATTTTGAATCTCTTTTAATTTAAAGGCTGTTAAGACTGATCAAATAAACATTTTGCATAATATTTTGCATGAATGCTTTTATTGCATTTTAACATGTGTCATATGAAAATCTAAAACAAACAATCTAGCACGGCCATGTTTAGTGAATACATAGACATGTAATTACATGTATATTAAAATGCCTTTTGTAGACTTCTATATTTGCATAGCAACTAAATTTCAGTCGGTACGGTACACCGTATACGTACCTAGATTCGCATTACATCATCATCGCGTTATGATTTCCTCTCAGACCAATGCCGGGTAATTCAATAACACATTGTGCAAAGAGATCCACGTATCATAACGCACTGGGCGCCTTGCCAACCGCGTAAACACTGAGCACGTTTACTTGGCCGCCGCGTGTGCCTTCTTCGTCACTCTGACGATCCGAAGATCGAACGCAACATAAAATAATAAAATTATTGATCGGAGTTGGATCAGAGAGAATGGGCGTCTCACCGATTCATTCTCAATACTCATTTTAATTAAAAGCGAGCTGCCAAACGAGGCTAATCTTGGTGAGTATAATTTATACTGTTGTGCCTACTGTAATTATTAATATAGTATTAGTATAAATTATGGATATAGTATGGATATCAAAACAGTGACCTTGTATTGCCATATACCAGTAGTCGGCGTATACGATTACTTTTCATTTATAACACAGACTTGCGAATGATCACAAACAAACGCCTGATCTAACACATCTATATCGTGTGGGGCTGTGATCAATTATACCATGGAGACAATCCAACAGAATGGATCTATGCAAATACGACACCTGTTTGAATACCTGTCCCTCAAAGGTATAATGGTATATCTAACAGCTGATACTTTGACATATTAAATTCCCGGATATTTTCATTACGAGCAATTCATTCGGGATTCGTACTTATGATGTAATGTAATTCTCAACAGCATTTGCATCATGGAAGACTGCGAAGCAAGCGAAGACACGGGATTCGATCTGGCCACGAAGGACGCTTCCCAATGTGACGTCATTGAATCCTACGACGAAGTTGACGCGGGCCTCCTTCAAAAGAGGAAGGATCTCATGGATGGCATCACTCCCCACTCCCCTACCTCCCCTCAATCCGACGCCTCCTTCACCCCATCCGAACCTCAGACGGCCTTGACCTTTCAACCCATCCTCCCGGATATCCCGCAATCCACTGATTTACCGATCGCTCAAGGTCAAACGCGGTCATCGTCAGCGGTCAGCAGCGTGGCGTCTCTACCAATCCTGCCACCTATTGCAAACACACCAGACAAAGAAAAACAACAACATGCAGACCATGTCGAGTTACAACCAAAAGAAGCCTTGAGTACTGCGCAAAATCAAACCAAAAAAGTTGTCGATAGATTTAAACTGTCAGAGAAACCTGTCGCGGAAGTCCTCTCTGAAGTTCATCGCAGGCTGACTATTCTCTTGGAGTGCTCCGCTGAAGATTACGCAACCAAAATTGTAAACGGCGATTTGGTGTATTTGAAGGAAGCCAGCAAGTATGGCGAGCGCGGACCTGACAGACTTATCCTCTGTGATGCATTTGCTGAAAGCAAAGCTACGGAAGTCTTCCAGCGGATATGGGAGCATAATTTCAACGACACTTCCTCGAACTTTCTGTCAAGAGAAAACCCGAACCTGTTCAATAACATGAAGGACAGTATGATCCTGTTGTGGAACGGCACAGACATGAGCACAACTCTGGTGAAGGAAATCGTGGACACCAACCTGCATGTGGAAATTTTAAACTATTTAAAAGACGAGAAACTCAGCTCTCACAAATTGAAGGGTGTGTACAAGAAATATTTAATCAAGGGTCTGATGGGAATCATCAATAACCTAGTGCAGACCTGTGACTGCGTGCATACTTTACGGGAGTTAGGAGCGGTCGAGCTGTTCATGGATCTACACAAAGCCAAGGATGACATGATTGCGTGCAAAGCGCTCATGGTGCTGGCTTATCTCATCAACGAAGAGGAGAACAAAACGCTCAACGCGGATGACGCCAATTTTGCGTTTATGGTCAAAATCTTGCAAAGTTGTCTCGAAGAGGAGAATCTCCACTCGAAGAGATATGGATTCAGTGCTCATGAAATCGTCGAGGCGCTGAACAGGTTGGCAGCGAACGACCACAACAAGCATGGCATCGTACGCAACAACGCCCTGTCTCTCTACGTGCGACTCATGCAACCGGATATGGAGTCCAGGGAGCAGATTGCCGCCAGCAGAGGCATCTGGACACTGGCCTTCCGCTGTGCGGATGACATCAAACAAGAACCGGGCTGTATGCAAGGTAGGTGTCCTTTACACTCGGGTGATGGCGTTGCGTCATGTCATGTCGAATGTCGTCAGCTTTGGAAAACCTGGCTGAGAACGGATGCGGCGATGACGTGAAAAAGCAAGCGATGGGCGCTCTGTGGATCATGTCAGGATGGAAGAGCACCGCTGATGCAACCCCTGCTGCCCCAGCCCCTCCTCCTGCCCCTTCCGTCGGATCTGCTGCGCCTGCTCCCCCTCCCGGTGGCATTGCACCAACCTCCCCTAAAGGTACACGATATTCGAGTTCAATCGCACGTAAATACATTGATGGTAAATAAACACGAGTACTCCATTCATAGATGAGGACACCCCGCATGTTTTCATCAGCTACAACTGGGGAAGCAAGGCAACAGTGCTCAAAATCAAGGACTTTTTAAAGAGCCAAGGATACAAAGTATGGATGGACGTGGAAAACATGAGTGAGTACACAAAGGTCGTTATTATCAGCGTGCTTCCCTGTGCACTACCCACCAGGTGGCTCCATACTGGAAGCGATGGCGCTGGCGGTGGAGAAAGCGGCCGTTGTGATCATTTGCTACTCGCAGAAATACAAAGAGAGTCCAAACTGCAGAACAGGTAAAATTCAGGCGGCTATGTTTCAATTGTAGCTTCTCTTGATTCGCAGAAGCCGAATACACATTTAAACTTGGCAAGGCGATCGTTCCGTTGAGGATGCAGAAACGCTACTCCCCTGACGGTTGGCTGGGCGCTCTCCTCGGCAACAGACTCTTCTTCGACTTCAGCGTCGATGATCACTTTCCAAGTTCATTTCAAGGCCTCTTGAAAGAGTTGGGAGATAAAGGTTTAGCCACCTCACAATCTTCCCATAATGGTATGAATAGTTAAATCATCAGCTTGACAGTTTAATCGTTGATCTTATTCTGCTAGATCACAATGGCGCAACAGAAACGACTCAAACGCAGATTATTCCGACCAAAGTCATAGAACATGACAGCCACCCAGGGCATCCTTCTGTCGCTTCAGTCAAAGCAACGACGGTGGGCTTATGGGAAGAGCAAGACGTCGAGGAGTGGCTCAGGAAGTCCGGTTTCGCTTCTTTCGTTGACAAGTGAGGCGCCATTGCTTGCCGCATTGCTGCATATCATAGGGATTTCACAATTGCAGATTCGAGGGGTTTGATGGTCATGCTCTGTTGGAGTACAGGTTCATGTTGGCGCAGGCTCCTGAGTTCTTCTACACGAGTCTGAAGGAAGAGATTGGCCTGAGTCTCATTCAGATGCTCAAGTTCTGCAAACGACTAAAAGAGATGGACCTGAATTGAAGAGTTTGATGTAAATGATTCATACCACTGTAGTAGATACTCAATTTTTAAGAGGTTTTTATGGGTAAAATATTGATTATACCATGGCCTGTGATACTATTAATAATGTGGGTACGTTTTCAATTTCATAATTTTTATATTGAATTTCAACATTTATCTCGGCAATATCTGTGATATACTTTATCTGATAAAACAGAAGGGCAAATTGTGCATTTATAGTAACACGATGCATTACGTAATAGGAAAGCTGGCTTTGCAAAATTGGAAAGTGCTTAAGTGTTGTGTCCAGTGTAATTATCTCCTCATTTTGTGGTCTTCTGTTTGTACGTCAATTCAAATATTTTAACATGATTTTTTCTTCCCATGTTTGTCAAATGAAGAGGTATTCAGTGTTTTTCAAGTTCTCAGACATTTCGTCAGTTTGCTTAATAGAACTTTTATTTTGAATAATAAAAATAAAATTGCAACAAATACAAATCAAATATTTTGTGGGTCTACATTTTTTGGTAAATCATGTACTGGGTAAATCATTTGGCATTTTAAAAATAAACATGCATTAATACTATTTTTGTGACACAAAAAACTCGTTAAGCACCGAATGGAATTTTCAACACTGATTTGAAAATAAAACAATTACTGGCCTATTCATCATTCGTATACAGCTGTAAAACAGAACCACGTGATCACCCTCATGTGGCACAAAATCATCTATTCCTCCGCTCTCAAAGCCTGCTCCAGTTCTCGCATAACGCGTAAGCATACTTCATCCTGATTGGTTACTGCTGCTATCTGCACATTCACAGGCAAACCAGCGCTTCCTTCCATGGCCTTGGAAAAATACAGGAAACATTGAGAAACAAAAATAAATGAATAAATCCAGATCTGACCTTTTTGATTTTGTAATGCCAGAGGTCAGTGGCGGGATACTTTTGCATGGCCGCCTCATCCTTCTCTGAGACCGTGTTCACTGGCACGGAGCCAGCCGGGAAGTTAAGCACGTTGTACAGCTGCGTGTAGCTTCCAGACCCTGTCAAAAGCCGTTAACTTACATCCACTTTTGCAGCGGTAATCTGTGAGCATATAGGCTGATGGCCGAAGCATAGAGCACTGAAAAACGTGGTTTAATAAAACCGCAGATGAACTGCTCACTCAGTTCAAAGACTTGCACAAGTTTTCACACTTATTCTCAGTGTTGATCTACATCCTCATAACTTACCGGTAATTCTGAATCAACTCCGGAGTTCAACCGTGCTCCTTAAAGTTATTGCAAAATATATTTCACTTGCCCAATTTTCTGCTTCTTACATCTTTTGGGAAGATAAGCAATAATTGAAACAGCTAAATGCAGCAGCAAGATAACCAATCAATAAAAAAATTGTTATTTGTTAATGTTTGTTATTTGTTATTTTTTTTGGCTTATGTAACCTCGGAATCTTGAAGCAACAAAGGCTTATGTGGTCCGAGGAGGTAAGTAGGAGTTAAGTGCCTTACCCAAGGACACAAGGTTGGTGGCTGGCTCCAAACCTCCAGTGGCTATCGCCAAGCCCTTTCGAGGCGAGCACGCTAACCATTCGGCCACCACTTCTCCCTTCACACTGTGTGAAAACTTAAACGGCAGAAAATCTCACCAGAAGCATAAGCGGCCGTGCCAAGAGGACAGGCAGGACAGGCGTATCCAGGACAGAGAATGGCATCCACGTTTCTGCTCTTCAAATCGTCAACAACCTCAGAGTGGAATGCCTACAAAACACAGTGATGAAGAATTCAGCATTGCTTCAACTTACTTTCATATCTTTGATCAGGTCAAACCAGCAGGAAACTCCACCTCTGAAAATAGGGGTACACAGAAACATATAAATCAACAAAAATGCCTTAATTGTGGACCTCCGCCATTTACTATAAATGTTCAAATTTTCTTTGCGAGCTTAATTCTGCGGTTTAGCACTGAGGGAATAATTCCCAAGGGTTACGTCATGATATCATAGGCATCCAAGTGAAAAGGGATGGCAGGAATATAATATGTCAGGGCTTTCATTTCAGACAATGCAAAAATATTCACCATATTCAGCTAATTATTTCACCATTCACAGTATTTTTATATACACAATATTTTAAAATATCATATACCGGTTATATAATATAAGCAAAATATAGCTGAACTCACGTCATGTTGATGATGGCCTCGAATGGAACACTCATGACAGGCATCTATTACAGAGAAGAAAATCTAATTATGCGCAACAAAATTGCTAATTTGATAAGAACTCACGAATGCAGTTGTGACCAAATACATAAATCTCTTTATTATAGTTGGTTGGGCCATCAAACGACAGGTGAACGACATTGCTGTATCGGTCGCATCGTTCTTCCTGAAAAGCAAATAAACAAATTGCGTGCATTCTAAGCAAGAACCCACAGCAGATCCAGCAGCTCCTTGCCGTGGTCTCCCATGACAGCCCGGATCCACATGTTGCTGCCTCTGCGGCCTAAGTCCTTGAAATGCCACGGCACCAACTGCATACTGAGACGTTAAATCCACACATTAAAAGCCACGCAGCAAACCTGATGTCCGGCTTTCTCCAGCGCTGCCTTCGCCTGCAAAACGGCCGTCTTTTGAGCAAACGTGGCGTGGAAGTAGGTGTCTTCAAAATAATACGCGATCCTCAGCGATTTCTTCTCTTCATACACCTTATTGATGAGAAATTTGTTTAGATTAGTTTTCAGTGGAACAGAGGTACTGACCTCGTCTCTGAATGGAATGAGAGGAACGGTGGGGTCAAGAGAGGTCATGACCGGAACATAGAGGGCTTTGAGAGCCATGACTAAACTGTCAACATCTTTAGCCATGGGGCCGTAACAGGAAAGCACTATGAAATATACAAACTATAGAAATAGATCAATCATCACACGAGCCACGTACCAGCATTCTGGCCATTCTGAATTGGGCAATTTCCTTTGCCACTGAAACCATGATCAGTTAATCAGAGTTTAGTTTAAGGTATTGCATACCTGACTCTGTTAGCCGTTGGTTTGAAGCCATATATGCCAGTCATGTTGCATGGAATTCTGATACTGCCTCCGATGTCACTGCCAAAACCGAGGATTGACCCTCCAGAGGCTATGAGGGCTGCCTCGCCCCCTGATGAACCCCCCACCCCTCGTTCGTGGTCAAACGGATTGACGGTGGCTCCAAAGATTGGGTTAGTGGTCTCCCAGCTGAAAAAGAACCAATTGCATAATAATCCAGTATGTATAATAGATAATAATTATAATTAGGTAATAATAATAAGTAATAAAAATTAGATAATACATGTAATAATTGAGTAATAAATACACAACACAATGGTAGCCAAATAATAAGTTAATAACCCCAAGTTAATCCAACAGATGAGGTCTGTAATAAATTTGTAGCAAAATTCCAATATACCTGATCATAGTTTGTGGAACATTAGTTTTGACGAATGGAATAGCTCCTTGGTCTTTGAGAACCTATAGCACAAAAGCATATGTGTATAAAATAAAATCATAAATTATAAAAATAAACCTGAATGGGGACTGAATCCTTCTGATACGGTTTCCCAATCCACTCTGCGCATCCAACACTGCTGTCATATCCCTTTTACACAAAGCTATGTCACAAGCATTGATTAATTACGTCTATATCACACCTTAATTCCATAGTTATCCTTGACGCTAATGGGTAAACCATAGAGCGGCTTGTCTTTCAGTGTGGCATAATTGGCAGCCAGGAACTTTGCTTGATCCTGATGAGGAATAATTTATATGCATACATTTGCATATCATAACCCACCTCAGCTTCAGTGATTGGTTCTATCAGACAGTTGGTTACATCGTGGACATCCAAAGCCTAAGAATATAAGAAATATAATTGATATATTATCATTGGGCGGATATACAAACCTTCAGCTGATAAACGTGAAGAGCTTCGGTTGGAGAGACGTTGCCCTCCTTCAATTGTGCCAACAACTGAGACATGGACTGACTCAAGATGAATTCCCTCCGCTCTGATGATATCTGAGATGCGAATGGAACCGTGATAATGTGTATAAACCTTCAGGAATGCAGAAGAAATCTCTCTTGAAATTTCTCACATTATGAATGAATGAAATTACACATAAATATGGTATGATAAATGCAAGTAAGGAAAAGTTGCAATCAATTGTAACAAATTACTAAAGAGGATAATTATGATATTGCATACATAAGTGGTACTCATTGTATCCTTTCTTCCATTGACCACAAGGGTTCGATCTTCACACCTCCCCCACCAGATAGCCAGGGAATTAGTAAATGTAGCACCACAAGTTATTCATTTGTACACAAAGTTAGTTCAATGGACATTATTCTGAATTGATTCTAATGCCATTTGAACCTCTTCATAGACGAAGTCTGGTTGCGGTTCTATGACTGCATCACCACTTGATCGCAATGAGGTTTTCTGTAGCTTTACATAACTGCACTGGCCAGTTGACAGACAAACCTTGTTCTGCATAAAATGTCCCAGAAACTGACACCAGAATCTGCTTGTTGACAAATTTTGCAATTAACAATGCAATTGCAATTAACAATCTCATTAAATGTTTATTGCAATTGGAAGCTGACAACAAGCAGCAATTCAGCATAGTAAGTTGCAAGTGTCCTCATAAAACACACCTTATCAGTGGAATATTGATCAAGCACCATTCAGAATTCATGAGGTAGACAAAAGGCCAAAGTTCAAATACATGTACAACTCCAAAAATCTAGTATAATAAAATTAATATTAAAATATACAGCAAATTTTATCCTCAACTTCCCAGGAACCAAACAAACTGCTGAGCATTTACACAAAAAGTCAAAAGTTATCTTAACATAAACCTACATAGATCTAATTAGTCCTATAGTAACTACACAGGTTTTCATAACTTAAAGCAATTTGTAAATTAAGATTTGATATACATGGTTCCTAAATCTAAAATCCCCACAAAAATAGAAACACAGGACCAAGAACTCCCTCCATCCGTCATAGCTAGATCCTAATCCTACATATCTGTGGAAAATCCTCCCACCCATCGTACTCACGAGGTCAGTAGTGAGTCTTGCACGTAGACTCCTGAGTGCCTGTCTGCACGCATCTCTCTTCTGCTTTCTCTTCTTGCTCAGCGTTCGTGATTTGATTAATTTTCTGATTAATTTCAGGAGAAAATTCCCTCCAAAGATGATGGCAAGAGACACAGCAGCAGTCTTCGCATCAATGTGGTTGACGGCCCAGTTGAATTGGCCAACACTCCATGTGTAGGCGGATTCCACAGCAACTGACAACGACATGGCGACTTCTCAGTATACTCACTGCTCTGAAATAAAGTACTTTCAATATTAGAAGGAGCATTATCAGAGGATTTCCTTGCTGGCAGACAATGCAAGCCCGTATTTTTCAAGGTCTGGATCTGGTATGACATGAATGTGAAAATTTGAAATTTCCACCGAATTTTGCATAGTTTCAACGTTAACAATTTTAAAAAGTGTGTAATCAACTTTGAAGATGATGAACTGATGGCTCATGCTTAAAGCGTAGTAACAAGAGCACATAAAAGAAGGTCATCTGATCATGATTCTTAAGCCAGACAAGCCTCACTATATATAAAGCGATGTAAGCAAGTGACCACTGAAACACTGTGTCAGTGACACACAAATACCCAATTCTGGTTTCTGATTTGTCAACAATCTGTGCGTCCCCACTTTATTGTGACAGTGACTTGTCGTGTGAATCATGACCCGTTTTCGTAATGGGACACAGCATTAAAGGTCAAGTAATAAGAGGTAATTCACTAATTGACTAAGCCTACTTTTTAAAGTTTTATGTAATAATGAGTATCATCAGTATGACTGTAGGCCTAATCACAAATCAGGTATTGTAAAATTGTTTAATTATTGTAAATTGTGGGCTTATTTAACCTCGGAATCCTGAATCAACTAAGCCTTATATGGTCCGAGGAGGTATGCAGGAGTTAAGTGCCTTACCCAAGGGCACAAGGTTGGTGGCTGGCTTCGAACCTCTACTGCCGTTTCGAGGCGAGCACGCTAACCAGCTAAACACGTCCATTCTAATGATTCTGCCACCACCTCTCTTAGTATAAAAATGGCTTGTGTAATGATCAATCGAAGATCGAAGATTTGTCGGGATTGTTGAATTTCGTGTTATTTTATCACAAATACCTCACTCACATTGGTGAAGTACCAAATTCGCTGAAAGAATATTTACTATGAATCGGTCTAAATGTTGAACTCACCGCTGAATGTCACAATCTACTGAATGAAACTAATGTCGTCTGCATCAGCAAGATGATGGCTGCGAAATGTGGTGTCGCCGCAAGTATTTTTTAAACGAATCAGACTAGCTGAACAAGTGCAATGTGCATTTATCGATCATTTGCGATATTTGGACATTGTAAGCTAATTAGCTGGTCAGAATTTACAAAACATCTCATATTATAAATTAATAATGCGTTATATGATGTGTATATGCAAAAAAAAAAAAAAAAACAATATGTGCATACATGACTACATGTACTAAGAGCAATCAAAATTGCGCTACTATGAATGGCTTTCCATAGCGTTGTTTTGCAGACGACAAAATGGCTTGTGTCCTGTCAGCGAAATGCGAAAATATCAACCAATTGCCAGAAAATGTCCTTCTTGATATATTTCAATGGCTAAATGTCAGAGACCTCTGTATTATAAGCAGGTAGAAAACACATTTTGTGATGTATCAGTTGTGCTGTTGTGGACAATTTTATTCAGACCCCCCTCCCTCCGTAGTCCGTAGGCCTACTCCAGTACAGTAGCCTGAGTTAGTGAGTAGGCACAGTGACAGTAGGCTAGTAGCTAGCACAGATTCTCGGGCGAGGTCTGGAGACCCATTAGGCTTGCTGTAGTATGTCAGCTAGCTAGTAGCAAGCTGATCTCGTTCCAAGACTTCTATTGCATCATCCCCACAAATTATGGCTACCGGTATACAGAGTTAGTAGCAAGCCTAATGTTTAAACCGTTAGTGAGTTACAGTGTCAGTGTTGCAAGACTGTTTACTAGCCATCTATGATCCAATCCGGATGTAATAATGAATGATTTATGGCTTGAATCACATATGTCCAAGTGCTTTCCTCTGTATTCTGGAATTGCATTTTACAGATGTCTTATCTTGAGTCTCCTTTGCTTCTCAGAGTGTGTAGAAAATGGAGACGTGTTGCGAACGACAATCATCTTTGGCGTCATGTCAACCTACGCTCTCACAAATTGGGCGTTCAAAAAGTGTGGAAAATCATCCGAGCACATTTTTCTGATGCATTGCGTACCCTCGAGCTCACTGGATTCATGAACCGAGGTAGGGACACTCAGATCATGTATTCATATACTAGTATCTTTAGCCTAAAATATATTTGTTAATTCTCCTACACAGATGTGAAGAACCGTGCTAAGCATAGCTTAACAACCGCAATGATGCACGATTTGAGTCAGAGGTGTCCTCGGTTGCAGACTCTTCATCTTGCTCATATGGACCTAAAATCTCTGTCATCAAGCAGTTTGCCATCGTCGCTGGAGTCACTGACACTGGAGTCATGTCTGATGAATCAGGGCTGGTGGCAGCCCATAGTGGAGAGTGAAGGATTGCCGAATCTCAAGACTCTAGATCTGGAAGAAAGCTCCAAGACCGGTGACGGGGACTTAAGAGACATCAGCCGTCTGCCTTCCCTGACCTGCCTCCGTGTCAATGGCTGTTATCGCACCCAACAGCGCTGGGTCATTGACATCGAACAACCTCCGTCCCTTATTGAACTTCAAATTGAAAAAACTCACTGCTCAGATGTGGCGTTGCATTCTATCGGGAAACGCCTGACCCATTTACGGAAGCTCAGCCTGGCTCACTGCCACCTGCTCTCACCCAGTGGGGTATGCTCTCTTGCTGCTTGCTTGAAGGACTTGAAATGGCTGAGTCTGGCCGCTCTGGGAGATGTCGATGATGAGTGCTTGCTGTCCCTCAAAGGACTTAAATGTTTGGAGCATTTGGATTTATCTGGGACGCAAGTCACTGAGGCAGCAGTCGAGGACCTGAAACGGAGACTGCCACTGCTTAAGTTTGTTTTTATGTGAAGGGATTTACGTTTATTTCCCTTTGGAGACTGCTTTCTATCTGCCGATCTTATCGCTAATACTTCCTGTTGCAGGTGTTTGCTTATTCACAATATTATTGAGTGAATAGATTTGTGATAGTTTATTAATATTATGTATAAATCGTACTGTTATTCATGAATGGTGTACTATTTTTTATCTTATAATTTTTATATTGAATCTATTTTGTTGTACAGGTTTATTTTCTGAATTCTTTCTTTATTTTTATTTTCCTTCATTTCAATCAAGTGTAATTGTTCTTATGTTTTTGCACAGCAAATGAAGCGATCAATGTGTGAAATGCCTTTGAAAGGGGCTGAATTTTGTGTGGACGTCAATCGTATCACTTGCTATTTTGTGTCGATTGAATTTCGTTACAGACTGGAAATGTCAAGTTTTGAAAGCACAAAATATTTTACATGTATTCAATTATCCAGATATCCCATAATATTGTCAAGCAATAATTATAATCAGGAATAAGAAATATATTAATTACTGAACACAATTTTTATATTATGAATAATAACAAGAATAACTCTTCGCTTTGAATTAACAGGAACCTATGAATATCAGAGCTGAACATTATACTTATAAATATACAAATTACGGCCTGGCATTACATCTCTGCATCTTCCCTCTTCCTCATCAGCAAGAAGACTTCCTTTGGTTGCCCTCCCATTTTATCCCTCTTCAAAGGAATGTTCGTTTTATCGCAGACCTCAATCCGGAATTTTCTCAAAAGATGAACTAACGCCACCTTCATCTCCATCTGAGCCAATCGTATCCCGATGCAATGTCTCGGTCCAAAACCAAATGGTTGCCATGCCAACTGATGCCGCTCAGCTTTATTCTCAGCTGTGAAGCGATCCGGATCAAAGCGTTCTGGATCGGGCCACTGCTCAGGATCCATGTGGATGGCTTGGGTTGGAATCAACACGACCATTCCTTGGGTGAAATGCACGCCTCGTATGGTGACGTCCTGATTACACGTGCGGTTAACCCGGATGGCAGGTGAGTACAAACGGAGGCTCTCATTGAGAACACACTCCAGATATTGCAAGCGATGCACAGAGTCATAATCTGGATCTCCTGAACCGACCTCAGCATTGATTTCATCCAAGATTCGCTCCTGGATTTCTGGGTGCAAAGCTAAGAGGTACGCTGTGTTGGTTAAACCGGACGAGATGGTGGAATACCCGGCAAAGAAGAACACGAATCCCTGACTCAGCACTTCATCATGCGTCAGTCTCCTTCCGCTGCCTTCCTCCTCTTCTTGCGCCTTCAACATTAGCTGAAGGAAATCGACACGCCCCTTTGATTCTCTGCGACGAGCATCCAATGCTTGTTCAAGGATGTCCATGAAGAATTGACAAGTGTCTTCTGGGAGAATCCGCAGTCCAAACAGTCTTTGAAAGAGTCGTCCAACTGGAGGAGCAAACAGCATTAATAGTGTGAGAGGATTCTTCATGTTGCTCTTGAAGGATTTCCTCGCGTGGTGGAGGAACGGGTCGTTTGGATCTTTCTGCGAATCAACATCCAGACCAAACGCCACGCTAGCAATGACATCCATGCTGAATGCTCCCATGTGCTGCAGTATATCCACAGCATGCTCGCTCTTAGCCTCAATGTTGCTCACCAGGAGCTCAGCACAACGGTTCATTTGGGACGACATCAGGCGAAGTTTGCTGCCGCTAAAGGCCGGAGTGCACTGATTACGCACGTGACGCCAGGCTTCACCTTCCAAGACGTTAAGCATTTTATTCATTGGACGTTCCGGGGACAACCCCAGGTTCTTGCGACTCTGGAAACAGTGGAACTCCTTCACCTGGAAGTACGTTATGATTAAGACTCTTATGGATCAAATGCGATTTTTCATAAAATTAATGCTTTATGATTTTTTATAAAGTGCGTTATGATTACCTGAATTTCCTTCAAGATGTCGAGATCTGCGATTAGTATGTTAGGCGTCGTTCCAGTGAAGACGCCGACCACCTTTCCGAATTCCTTGATCAGTTGAGGGAAGGCCTTCTCTGGTCCGAGTCGGAGCAACCCTATCGTATTGCCAACGAAGGGATAAGGTTTCGGGCCTGGAATACCCAGGGACCTAAATAGGCCTTGTTTTCTGGATGTGTGAAAGTAGAGCAGACATAGGAACAGTCCTAGAAGGATGAGCCACCAGGGAAGATCCAGTCCACCCATCATGCTCACTCAGTACTCAGTTGTAGTGAAACAGTTAACCACCCTTTCTGTATTCCGTTCTTCGGCCTTTTTACAAATCGGCGTTTCGCAATACACATATAAATTTACTCGTATTTCGCAACCTACAAGAACAATCACTAAGCCCTTTGGATCTAGGACACGTACGCCAACGTGTACGCTAAGGTAAAAAGAAGGTATTCGACTAAAGCGACACCGCACTGTAACCTTCTTGTGCAACGCACTTCACATCAATGCACTAATACAGCACTCAGTAATTCTAGGTCACCAAAAATAAGGAAACTCATAACGTTTTTAGTGCGTTATGATTCATTATCGAGACAATCAACATGAGAAACGTTGCGTTATCATTTTTGTCACAGACCGAGCGAGTGCTTTGGCGACAACCAAGCTTGCTTTTGAAGTTTTGAGTTTATGTATCAATAGTCAACACTGTTATCGAAAGCAAAGTTCGATATCGAAACCAAAATAATTATATCTGCATAATAATATAGTCACAGTGGCCTACGTGTCTTAGTATTGGTCTATTTCAATTTTAATTATTGGTGTCTGGTCAACATTATAACCCAATGTAGCAATAATGATATTTACTTTGTCACACAAATGAGAAACCGACTGAGGAGGTCTCCCTTCAGCCCTAAGTAGCATGTTTGTCGGGAACATTCGTCTGCATCATCAGATCCGCAATCGAAACGTCGCCCCTGGCAACAGCAGCTCCACGTGACCTCGCAGTCTCTTGTTGTTCCATCCCATCACAAATATTATCCGCCTTCAATGCACCCTGTCTCAAATATCCGCAGCCTGAGAACAATGCAGCGGAGAGACTCATCCCGGGGGCATCATGAATCTTGCATGGCCCCCGGATCTTTGTCGCGGATAGCCGCGCCCTCTGCCTAGTGCCCCACCCACGGGCGACAGGGGAGGGGGTCCGCATGGGAGAAGAGCAACGTGTGCTGCCAACTGACGCTTCGATTGCCGGGATATCTGTTTGAGCAGAACCCTATACCACAGGGGTGTGTTATTAGAGGGTTGGGCGGTGCCTAATAGGGCGTGTGATTGGCCTTTGATCTGGGGGGAAGTCACGCTCGGTAACAGCTGTTACCTGCGCATGATTGCCGGTGTGCCCTCCCCTCTCCTTTCATCACCAGTGATGCTGATTCCACTTGCGATATCGCATTTCGAATTCGTCGCCGCTGCAACAACATCTTGAACCCAGCTGCTACCGCTCCGTGTCTTTGGGGGACAAACCCGGTCCTGGTACAATCCATCTGACACCTTTGTACTCCTATTATGTTACACCTTTAATTACAAGTATCTGTACACGTGTCACAACCATTTACTTGGTGTACCCTTGAACATAGCCTTTGTTCTCGTGCAGGTTTAATGCATTAATTATGTTTTTAAGAATCAGTGGTCGTTTTTATGGACTGCAGCTCTCGAGAAACTGCGGCTGGGTGGTGAGTGTAATTCTAGAAGAGTGGTTTTCACCTTGCCAAGTACCTTATCGTCATCCAACTAAGTACGCAGCCAAGTGTATCTTCTGGTCTCATTCTGTCGTTGACGGATTCTCAACAACATAAATATTTATCTATCCTCTGCAAAAACTGATTGCATCTTGAGTATGTTATCGGGGTTTGAAGAGGCGGCGTAGCATCGCCCTTGGACTGAAGACCTCGAGGTGTTATCTGGGCAATTGTATTTAAAATCACAGGTCGCTGATTAACGAGGCCAGGTATGAGATTATGAGACATTTATTTCGTTCGTGATTGGCAGCTGCTTGGCAACTAATGAACTCCGTTTGTATTGGATTGTGATCAAGAGGCCCTTGAATTCATCGTAAATTACTATCGACAAGAGAGTCAAGAGCACAATGTTATGCCTGCTGCCTGAAATGCGAAAATGATTTATGTGAGAAGATTTCGCTTCGGAAAAAGGTACTCGTGTAAAGAGAGCGCTTGTGTTGTCAGGTAATCAGGCGATTATCTCTAGATTCAGTTCGTAAATTGATGAAACATGACCACTCCTGAGTGACTGAGTGAGTGGTTGAGTGACTGAGTGAGTAAGTGAGTAAGAGCTGGCCACTCAGACATCTCAGCATCCCCGTTTGAATTCCCAGAAGTGAACGTGTAATGCGGTGTGCAGTGTATGTTTGGGGAGCACATTCTGCCTTCACCCGCGAGGCATTTATTACAATTAAATGACAGCTTTCTTCCAAATCATAGACATCTAAGTATAGATATGTCATGACTCATGAGGATGCAAACTTTTCTCGTTTGGAATAATCCAGTATACAACGTTGCACATGTATACGTGTTCTTCTTCTCAAGCAAGTTTCAGGCGTGAAGAGTTTTGAATGTTTATGATGACAATAATGCATACGCTGCGTGACAGCATATACGCTATAGTGCAATGCATGCATAGCATCAAGCCTCGATGCTCTTTTGCATCATCATGCCGCTGGAAGGCGCCTCCGGCCGCAATGACATTGAACCTTGGAGCCCTGTGATCCGAGGCACGAAATCGGCGCCGAATCGGAGGAAGTGCCGAGCGTGGTTCGGGTCTTTGGGTCGACATCCGCGCTGCTCGGCGTACATGCGGAAGATGGCGGCCAAGGAGGGCGTCATGCGCTGCACCCACGGCCAGCGGCCTCCCGTCTGCATGCCGATGTGCTGGAGCAGCTTTGCCGTGCTCGGTTTCACGGGCAGTCTGACGTGCAACACCGTTGTACTACCCTCCTCTGCAAAGCGACGTGCTGTGATGATGTCATCCATGAGGCGGATGACGGCCAGTTGAGCATCCTCCCCGTGAATCACTCTCTCCTGGGGCTTCTCCACTGGGGTTAGACTGAAGATGGCCGGCAGCCGCAGTGCAGCGGAAAGGTCAAGGCACTGCGTGGTGGTGGCCGATCCTCTGTGCCTACACTCGGCACTAGGGCTTCCAATGCCGTAGACGGTTCTCTCGCGTGCGAACTGTTGCGCATGCTCATTCGGTCTCTGGCGGTTCAGAGGGTTTGGCGTTGACGACGACACCTGGCGATTGCCTCTGTACTTGACCACCCACTCCCTGGCGGTCAGGTGGAACTCACTGTCGCGCAGGGCTGGTTGTGCTTTACCCTCCGTCAGCAGCACATGCACTGAAACAAAGTTTCCATAGCGTGAAGCGAGCAACAGTGGCGTGTATCCCATGCCGTTGCGCTCGTCCACGGGTAGTCCGAACTTGACGTACAATCCGACCAAGAGACGGACAATACTGGGTTGAGCCCCGAGGGCGGCCAACATCAGCGGTGTGTTGCCGTCGGTGTCGGGCGCTCCAACATCAGCGCCGTCCTCGTTGAGCAGGAGGTGCACGAGTCTCTCCCGCCCCCGCAGGCAGGAGTAGTGCAAGGCACTCCGCTGGGCATCATCACGGGCAGTGCTGTCCGCTCCTGCCCGCATGAAGATCTTGGCCATCTTGTAGCCGTGTTTCTCTTGCGGCAGGAGACAGGCCAGCATGAGTGGCGTCCGGCCGTGAACGTCCTTCGAGTCGACATCGCCACCATGCTTGTCAACCAGTAGACGTACCTGGTGAAGTCGTCCGTCGATGACAGCCTGATGCAACGCCGTTTTCACAGGGCGGCGACCAGAAACATTCCGCGCTGTGCCCGGAGAACAGGCCATGGCTGATGTTGAGTATGGCGTAGATGTGATATGTTGCTGAGCGTCTATTGTGCAATTGTGGAATCCTTTGATCCGATTGGCCCTCTGCTGCTAAACTCTTCTCTGCAATCCTCGCTTCGTTGGACACCAACAAAAGAGCAAATCCAATCAACTTAGGCTAAATGTGCTCAGATTTCTTTATGGAAGTTTGGAGATTAATGGCGATTAAGGTCGTAAATTGGACTAAATTATTGGGTCGTGTTTGTCTATCAGAAATATAATTATTGACATTTATCACAAGATCGTGTGTAAATATACCAATTGCTGAGATTTGAACCTCGTGCACCGGTTATTCGATACTATGTAGATCTAGTTGGTCATTTACTATGGTATGTACATATATTGGAGGCATTAGGCTTTATGTAAGCTGGGCTTACGTGTATCGGGGTATTTGGCCAACAATTACATGATCATACATAAGCTAGAAGCTACTAGTATACGATACTGAATACAAATTATGCGTAATTATATACTAAGTTTATGGTAATACAGGTATGCACGCATATAGACTAAATAACGCTAGTAAATGGAGAACTGAGTACTGTATAATTCACGCTGTAGTCGTGAATGAGGACCTGCTCCTTCTCAGCATCGCCACCTGCTCCCAGTATCGCCATTTGTTGAATGTCAATTTGGACATTTTACATTTGCTGAAAACTGCGTAATCACTGATATGAAGCAAAATTTTGAGTCGCCAAAGCCAAAAGCGGACCTCAAGCTAAAAAAAAAAACACACGCACACGCATGCATGTATCCAATGTATGTATACTAGCATCTTACAGGCACAAAGAAACAGGGAGATCTCAGTGCTGCTATTGTATGATAACAAGTATGCCTTACTTAATTAAGTAAGCCCTAATTAATATCACACCGGAATCATGGAATCTTGCCTCGCAGCCAGGTGGTTCGTTTGGTGATTAGGGTGACATCGCATGAGTTCGCTCACTCGCCATGCATCTATTCATTTGCGGCTCGTCCTTGTAACACGCCCCAGTTTAGCGGGCTCACACATTGCTAATTAGTAATTAGCATCACTATCGCAACACTGATGCATCAATTACATCGTCACATATCACAAGCACTCTGTGTAAGTGCTTACTTTTTTGATCTCCGAATTAAGAGATCTGTGATGGATTAGCAGTCACGAAAGCACCACACACGAAGCAACCCCCCCCCCCCCCCCCGCCCCGGCCCGGTGCTCCATCTATAACGTACCACTAATCCAAACATATAAATAATTACATGATTATATGCGTTGCATACATGTATGGACCGAATAACTAGCAACGAATAGCCCCGTTCAGTTTCATAAATTTTATTCTAAGAAGGAATTAAAGAAGGACTAAAATAGTGTAATAAATGTGCTGACATAGGTTATATTTATTTGAATTGATGTTTATTTGTTTATACTCAGAATCACAGAAGCATTGAAAACCCACAAATATGATTTCCGTAAAGGTATACTTTATGCGGAATTGTTAATTAGACTAAAATGACGAATTGATGCCACTTAAATCATCGGATGTGTTTGCCAACCAAACAGGTAGTTAGCGCGGCGAATTAGTGTTCTAGACTTACTAGTACATACAACTAACAAAGGCGATAAGAATGGAATGAAATATGTGGTACGTCTAATCTTGACCGATGTGCTAGTAAAGGCCTTGTATGGGCGAGACTATATGGAGGCACCAAGTGAATTCATATTTTATTAGGACCAAAAGCCTTAAACCGACTGGGTCATCCGATTCATTTAGTATGCGGCGAACTGAGAGGGAACCCCAACCCAACCCCCGAAAATATGTTACGAGGGGGCGTTAATGGTGGGGGTGTGGAATTCATAAGTGGAGAGGATAGGGGGATGAGGAGGGGGCTTCAGAGGAGGGGGTGGGTCGTGGTAGGAGATAAGGAATACTCGAGTACGGTTGAAAAGGTACAAAACAAACAACCAAGGGAGAAACCATAATGTTACTTTTCGAGTGCCCTTGTCGGGAGCGTGAGAACTTAGAAGAAATATTCCTGAAGATGGGAGACCCCCAAAAAAAATCTGACTCGCGAGACAGTCCTCGAAGACTGATAACGGAAAAGACTTCAACTTGTTTCGGTCGGACCCTCGAAATCTCTCGAATTGATGAGCAGCTGAGCACGTCAGTTAATCAATCCACTTTCTTGGAGTATCCTTTTTTAGCCCCCTCGACATTCAATCAGCATTGAATCTCTCTCCGCGTTGATATATACTCTACAATAACAATGTCACTGTTATTACTCGAGTAACTCGCTACTGCAGTACGTCCCGCCAAGGGGAACGATATCATAACGCACTCGTGATATCCGCCCCGGAGAGCGGAGATTCATAACGGTCCTTGATGTCAATGGCTTGGCAATTATTCAAAATTAAGAATGATTATGTTTGATGAGGAAAGATCATATATTTACAACTACGGCGTTGCCTGACCGCTTATGATGATTATATACCCACGGCACACAAAGAAGCTTGCCCTCGTAAATATACCCACAAGAGCGATAACCTCAAGTGGGAGGAATATTGTGATAAGACATTGAGGCAGCCATTATACATGTAAAATGATTTGCTTAGCACCAACGCAACATCTCACATAACCAGTTGCGAGTGGCGGTTTCAATTACTTCGTTCTCGTGTCCATGTAATTAAGCAATGAAGGTATAAGAACCAGTCACTGACCAAGATCACCAGAGGCAACATGTGCTCAATGGTTGCATCACGCGCGACGCCATTAATGAGCTTTGTTTATTATGCTGTGATCATTAATTTGTTTTAAGGGGGCGACGCTCTCAGATCAAGTTTGCTCCGTATTTATCCGCTGTTACGTCACAGGTTAAGCACCGCTTGGTGACATACGTAGTCATATACATTACAACAGAGATCTGCATGCTCGGCCAGAAGGTGCCAGGTGTACTGATGTGAGGGTACACAGATTTAGTCTGCTTTTTAATCTCATCAGTGGGAAGAGTAATTCCCATAGGTTACACATGCTAAGGTCATTGGGTCCGGGTCGGAATAAATATCCAAGCATTATCATGAGAGCTACAATAAACAATACCCTATTACATAAGAAGGGTTCGCTTCTTATTGGTCGGCTTCAAGCATATATTAGGAACGGAATATTCAAACAAAATACTAGTAATATAATTGTCGAAATAATTATTAGATTCCAAGTTTTTCCAGCGACTCGAGTACATCTAGAAGTATCGGGTTAAAGGCATCGATATAAGATATGTACGTTGCCTGGGGTACAGAACATATAAGGCAGGAGAAGATATTGCATCGTGCGCCCCAGCTATACACTCAGTCATGGCAACGTGATGCAGAGATAGCAATATATTCTCTGTGAGTCCTGTTCCCGTCACGTTAAAACAAGGCTATAACGTGGTGTCATATTTTGTGGAGTTGCATTTTTATTGACTCCGGTGATTGGGATAGTTTTTGCGATTCGTAAATCAGATCAGATTATATATTTCTCAACAAGATATATTTTGACGAGTCATTCATTACCTCAGCCACCCGTAAGAATCATAACGCATTTCACGCTTTCGTGAGCTAAATATATTCTCACACTCATCGAACTCATCAATATCTTTATTTCATACAATTAATAAATGATATCAATAAGAGGAAAAAAAATATCAATTGATAATTACTGATGACGCATGCACGAAGTACTTCATCGATATGATTCCAAATTAATATCACTGATTGTAGTGCATGCAGTACAAACCATATATGCTTCGGAATGTCAATTTGCTTTTCCGATATGAAAACGTGACAATTTTTATGATACCACAGTAAGCGCACTTCTCATGAAAACTAGTACAATATGCTAAGTATGCTGTGATGTTGATAACGGCGGCAGATGCTCTGCGCACATACGGATGAAAGCAGCTGGAAGCCCTGTTGTCCGAGCTAATCTTGCAGTAAGCGACCTTCATACACACCCCGACATACGGTCTGTAACATAATAAGTAATGAGAGGTAATTATTAATCGCATTTTCTTTATTATCGCTATTGGCCTCAGGAAGACCCAAGGTTTTACAAGCGACATAATTGAGAATATACGAATGAGATGAAATTACAACTTAACGAGCCTGCGCTCTGACATGTGACGTAACATCACTTCAATGACATTTATTAATCCAATTATTACACATTCGGAATGATTCCGGGAAACTGCGGCCACTTTGCGTGCCGGGAAATTCTCGGAAGTCAGGGATTGAAAGATGGAATAGGATTCCATGTATAATAAGTATAATCGTTGATCTATTTTATCGGTTGATGAGTGATAATGGTTGTGCTAATTAATTATACGAAAGCGCAGATATTTTTATGGCTCATGCATTGTCTGAGCAACCGACTCGCTAACTCAGTGACATGCTCATCGGTTAACATGCCATGTCCTCCTAATCGGATATCAATTACAATGCCGTTACAATTGTTTAATTAATTTCGTTATTTTTCTTTGACTCATATCAGATAATTTCGGATGATCCTTACTTAAAGCGTGTATCATAATTGATATCATTAAAGTGAACCCACTTCAAAGAAATGTCATTTCTCCGTAAGAAAGAAAACCTCTAATGAGCTTCATAATATTTACTTCTAATCCTAAATTGTTTCCCAGTCAATTTAATTTATAAATCCGATAAATCCTCCATTGAAATAATGTGCTGGCTCCTGCGAAAACCACTAAACCTCTGTTCTATTATATATATTTATTACCCATCGGATCCGTATTCTAAAGTCTGCTAATTAAGCTTTAATGAAGAGAGTGTTGATTAGAAAATTAACGCTCAGGTTGTCTCTCTCAGAAAGAAAATATATGTATACATTAGGAAGAGAAAAAAATAATATAAATTGACAATCGCAGAACTTCGATATTACATTTTCCACGTCATTTCTCGCCAACAACAACACGTGTTTCTTGGATAATTCGTGTGGACTGAAGATATTAAGAAAGTACAATACGTTTTTGACTTCAAATAAAAACAAATTAAGAAGACAAATAAACGCTCAATATGCTGTCTGTCTAAATTAAGATTGATGCCTGTTATCTATATATTTTATATTTTCTTCTTTTGCAAGACGAACAAAATAAAAAATTTAAAAAATGAAAAGAATAAATAAAATAAGAATGTCCTCTTAATTATATTGCACCTGTGATTAATAATATGATACGGTTTTCTCTGCACGTGTTCCTACAATTGGTGATTTGACATGTCTCGTCTAAGTCAGAATAATCGTTGTTCTTAAAAAGAAATATGTCACTGAATAAATGAAATATTATCCATTTCCAGAGACTAGAACCTACTTTTTACCGCAAGATACGCACCTGTATAATTTTATTCAAATGCCTGTACAGATTGAATGTATCTCTCAGAGATCTGTGATGTAATCCCTTAAAGAACATAAGTATCCCATAAAATGATAAACCGGCTCAATTTGTTATATTCTAATAAATATTGACGTTTCTATTTTAAGTTAACATTATTGTGGAATTTGTGGTCAATGTTGACATGTAACTATTTTCACATGAAATTTCCCTTCAAAATCCTCTATGTCAGTCAGTATTTTGCTTCGGGTGAGCCTCGAACAGATAACACTCGCCCCGGGGCGTACTTATTAGATACATATTTACCCTAACTCGACAACGTTTGTTATTCATGAGGGTTTTAAAGTGTTTTTAAACCGCACCGTCGCCCGCGGTCAGCGTTTTCTAATTGGGGGATTTATTTGGACCTCCGCAGTAAGCCCTTGCTTCTCAACAAAGCGGAATAGAGATGTAATTCAGGTAATCGTCTCCCCCCTCCCTTCAAATGATTTCATTTTCGTTCAGATTATGATCACTCAGCTGAATAATGACATTTCGAGAGCGAAGTGGACCCGATTGAAACACAAGTGGATTTCGTTTTGATGACAGATGTCCCCTTGACGCATGCGCGAGATTTCTACACGCATGCGCGCAACAAGGTACTTTTTGTATGTACATGCAAATATACATATATTATACGCATGCAGCTATTAGTGCTGTTATATAATCCGTTTTATGCACGATGCGTATCAATCAAGTCTCAATGGAGGTGCCATTGAAAACCCGTGCTGTGCTAATTGATGCATGCATCCATAGGGTAATTATATGCAAATTGTGGATGCATAGTTAATGCATTTATGAATATCATTATGGTTTATCTTCCAGTGTTTGCCAACGATCTCAGCTGCGTGTAATACTGCGAATGTTTCCTTCCCTGACATCAATAAACATTCCTGAATCGGACAAATCACGCACTTCGCCAGTTTAAAGTACTTTAAAGTACTTTAAACCCCTGATCAAACAATCGGCGTTGCTAACTGTTCGCTTCTCCAGGCGTATTGCAAGTAATCGGCGCCACGAGACATGTCAGGCGATTGGCTCTGAGTACATACAGAGCAGTTTGTACAATTGATTCTCTCGCTATAATACAGCTTGGAATTTTATCGATTTTGCCCCAAAAGGTGGAGGAGTAATGTTACAAGAAAGCCTGGTAATTTAGGGATACAGCTATGGCTGTGTAAAACCGCGTGTTAGCTTCCCAGGTGTCTACGCTGTACGTCATTTGGACGTCAGTATATAGCGTAGATCGGATGAAGATGTACAGCAGCAGAGGCTCACAGAGTGCAGATTCCGAAGACAAACATTTGCTTAGTTCGTCGACGAGTTTTCTCTTGCAACATCAGAGAATGATGGACGTTCGCCAGGTCTCCGCTCATTAGTTGAACGCTTCGTGGATACTGCGGCAGGAGGGGGAAGGGGGAGGCACCTGCCGGCTTCCATCAAAAGCACATCGCCAATTTCTCTGGTTTCAGGCAATCCGTCAAACGAACGGAACACGTGCGTTCTCTAAGGAGTGCTCCAAGAATTAGACAGTACAAGGGGGAAGGGGGAGGTGCTTGTATATCTGAGGGTTAAATGTACTCGTTTTTGCAGGTACGCGATACTATATAGTAGATCCCACTTATACACAGCCCCTCATAACTTTCTACATTGGAATTTATATAATATAAATAGATTAAATACGAAGTGCCGCAATTAATTTTCGCCGCACTGTACGAGGGTGACAGCGGATATGACACCGTCACCGAGTTCCGAGCGAAGAAGACCCGGAAGTGACACTGACGTCGCTCTATTTCCTGCCGCGGCTCTAAAAGCCCTTCTCGGCCAATTATTGCTCGGCGTTTCATTGTTGTCAGGGCAACCAGTATTTATTCCAATTCCATCAACAGTTATCACTACGGATTGACGGCTTGGTCATCCGCCGGGCTTCCCTTGTCACCCCGGAAGCCAAGCAACGCCTGCGATGCGCATGCGCCCACCCTCGAGGCCTCTGTGACGTCACTGCATTAGTGCAACTCTTGGATGAGATGACCGCTGTGCTCACTGACTTATGTAGTGTTCATATCAACGGTTGTCATCTTGTACAGTGATTACAAGTTATTACTACTAATTGTTCGAGTGAGGTCTTGGTCACTTAAGTAAACTGTGGAACTATTACTCCGAGTAAACTCCTAATTAACTATTATGATGTTGCTTGATTGCACTCACTAGTTGCACTCGTCATCCTCGATTTAATTTATTAATTTATTTAATTTATGGCAAATTCTGGTTACTGGATGTGCGTACAATTTGTATTAGTAGATTTCTCAAGGGCTTCTGAGAAAGTGTCAAATCGACGTACATAATTCATAATCTGCTGTACTATTAATTACATCTAGGTTATCCATATCATATGCCACCCTGCGTATAGTGTACTATACCTGTAATACATTGTGTATTATGTAATATTTACACAACATAGGGCGCGATTTACACACAAAATTCATCTCCTTATTGTTACACTGCATGATATAATCCGATTGAGGCATTACCGATACTATTTTAATACACAGAGAACATCCTTGTCCTACGCATACAATGCAAACATATTTACTGGGTTTTTGCAAGAATTCGCGTGTTGTGTTTACGGAATAATGGATGACAGAGTTCTTTGATGTGGAAGTGATGCAGATGCTGAAACGCCCGGTGTTGATGTTCCCCTCCAAGAAACACGCGAATGTTGATGCAACGACGTATCTATGCGAACATCTAAAGGGATGCGAAACCCGAAACCTCCCAATACAAAGATCCGAGTCAACCGGCGAAAGATCCTCTTATGTTTATACGCTCGTTCTTGCACGAACAAACAACCGAAAAATATATATACTCCCCGTGAAACAAAGAACCAAAGTCAGTAATTAACAACCCCCCCCCCTCAATCCTTCTTTCCCATGAGTCCCAAGCCTCCCATCAGGGAATTGTAACTAATCCCTGTAATTCACGCCAATTGAGATGCCTTTCAGTGGCCCGCTGGCCGAGGAAAAGGCCGCTCGATGGCGGAGTTGCTTCCAACTGATTGCCCGCAAAAGAACTGCTTCCGAACCTCGAACAGATGCGGAATACAGTTGAACGAACGAAGCTAACCGCGTTAAGCGCTTTTTTCACGACGCCAATTCGCCCGGAAAATGAGGACACCGCGCAGGCGCACTGGACAAATCCGGTTTGGCTGCGCGGGGCACTTGGAGGGTCCTCGTCGACGTCGACTCGGCGCTGAAGCATGGTCGACACAATGCCACTTCGTCCTTGTCTAAATATTTAAGCAGAGCATCTCGGAAGATTAGGTCTTTATGCAGGACGTGTGTATCAAGCAGCAGGCAGGACTGTCTCCCTCATCTTGTGCGCTTGATCAAGCGTGGGTTGGGTCCAATGTGATGAAATTGACAGCTCAGTTGTGAGCACAGCATCATGGTTATAATGACCAGGAGTGTGCGCAACCAAATCTACATACCCCCCCCCCTCCCTCAAAGAAAAAAAAAAAAAGAAAAAAAGACCCCCCCCCAAAAAAAAAAAAAAAAAAAAAAAAAAAAAAAAGAGAGGAAAGCTTATAGAATAAAATATTCAAAGAAAACCTTGGAAACTTTCTTCTAACGTTACACAGAGAAGCGCAATGATAGTGCATTATGTAAAGTCTTCTGCGTACCCTTTCATTTCTTCCTCTTCCTACTTGACAACCACACCTGCGACTGGGGCAAAATGCGCAATCAAGCAAGAATTGCATAACTCCAAATCACTTGGCTCCCATTATAAAACTGCTGTTGGCCCACAAAGGATTCATTGCGCGTCGTTATTGCATGTATCTCTGCCCATGTTCCGTAAGCAGGCATCAAGTATCCGCCCCACCCCCTCCCCGCCCCCAGGTGCACTGCCTCTGCAATGCAATTACAGATCCCGTGAAATAGGCCCAACGTAATGCAATGAGGACAATATTTAGCATCCCTTCTATAAGCAGGTTAAGTCGTCTTTCATCGATGTCTGGCTAATTCGCGGAACCTTCAAAGGAAGTGAAGCGGGCATGAGCTTCAACAGACGGGAAATCGAGCCTTTCTCTGCGAATGATTGCCTCAAATAGGCAAAATGTTGATGGGTGCTGGGTGGATGGATGGTCAGTGCGGCGACTGGAGGGTCATCGATGGTCGTTGTTGGACGGAAGTCGCGAGTCGGACGCCTAATGGCCGCGCTTTGAAGATGGCTGAGCGTGTCACTCGCAGCTTCGTCACCCGGCTCTGTTTATGATCAATGTCGGTCCACTATATCGGGCCTGGAAGCCAGCCAGCCGAGTGCTTAAAGGGATGGGGAACTAAATTTTAAGTGATGTTCTATTGACTCATAGCACCAATTGATAGCATTCCGTGCCAATAACACCATGCCTGGATGCAAGCGTAAGGAAATAATGCATTCCGAATATCGGGGTTAACATTGCGCCTATGGGAGAATGGCTTCCATTGCGAAGTATAGGAGGCAAACGTCAGCTGATGGCTTGGTTTGGCTGATGGCTGATTGGTTCCGTTCCCCTCGTGAAGCTATCGATTTCAGCCAATCAGAGCAGAGCATGTTCGCCATAAAAGGACATCTTTGTTGTTTACGAAACGAAAGCGCATGCGTGGTGCACTCTGGCTGACCTTTTTACTGTTTCAGGATGAGAAACATGGTAGGTGTCCTAGAAAATCGCTTGTTAAAATAAGAAAAATAGCGGAAAAAGAAAATTTTTCGCGCCTGACTGGTGGCAAAATGATTATTCTATCTATTTCCGAAAAGAAAATAAAAAAATATCCAAGGGTTTAGTTGCAGGACACGCTGATATGACGAGGCCCATTGTAACAGATGGGGAACTCGGTGTTTCATCACAGCTGCTGACGTCACGCCTAGTTAGCAATATATCGCCCGGGAAATCGTTAGCGATGATATTCCTTGTGTGGGCCAGGCATAGGAATCATTTATGGTGCATCAAATAACGACTCAAAGTCAATTTTTAACCAGTTCTCCCTCCCTTTAATTGTGGCTGACTGAGATCGTTTTCGGCTGGCTCTAGTCGGTTATCCGACCTTTATGTGCATGGCTAACTGTGATATTCTTCCGCTGGCTCAGATCGACTGCATTGCTAATGCATGTACATGCATTATATTAATTAATACATGTATGTTCTTGTTAACATATATGTATGCATAATACAAAATGTATATACAAGCTGTATGCATAATACAATATTAAAAATTACTTGATTCATAGCAGTCTCAGCCAATGATAAAGCTGATGCTTGCTGTTGTGTAGGTCTACACTATGATGATCCAATGCTGGGCAGCTGGGGCCCAACCCCCCCCCAAAAAAAAAAAAAAAAAAAAACCCCAAAAAAAAACCAAAAAACAACAAAACAACAACAACAACAAAAAAAAACAAAACAAAAAAAACAAAAACAAAAACAAAAACAAAAACAAAAACAAAAAACAAAAAGGAAGGAAGGACAAATTTAGCCATTATTACTAAAATTATTACAGTGAATATAGTTTACCATTTGGGAATGTACTGGAAAACTTTGTTTCTATTGGCACATATGATCAAGATAAACTTAGTCGTCCAACTGCGTAACAAGGCCGGTCGCTGTGTACTACTGTCTATGGTAGTATGCAAGATAAAGAACCCTCAGGATTTATCGATAAGAGCAGGGCCTCTGTTCTGGCGCCCTTATCACCCGTGTGGGTTGAGTGGAGCCGTAAAGCCCCCTCGTGCTTCATGCCCCATAGAAGTCAGATACATTCAGGCTGCCTTTCAAATTTGAAAAAGTCAAAGCGTGGCTCTTCAAAAAGTGAAGAGCTATTTCTTCCTCATCCCAGTTCTTGAAGTAGCGAGGTAATTGCAGTAGAAACTATCTGTCTTTATTAGAACCTTCGTTTTTAAATCATATAATATGTAATTGACGGTTTACTTTGTGAAATTCTATAAATCGTGACGTTATTTCCTGCTAAATCGTTCGATCGAAAGAAATTCGACTGACCGATGAATTTTCGGCGGCGACTTAGCCAACTGTTTTTTCGGCGGATCGGTAGAATTCTGGCGGCGGCGGCTAAGATATTTTTCGGCTGGCTAGTCGGATTTTCCCGGCTGGCTTTGGGGTCTACACTATATGCATCTATATACTCGGAGTAATCAAAGATCACTTAACAATTAAAAGTCATTGCATGTTATGTATGCTATAAACACATTTCACGCTTACATATATAAGATACTAGTAGCAAGTTGGCATTAAGTATTTCCCCAAATCACAGCATTGATCATTCAATACAGCATGCGCCTTATGCTTTCTCTTGTACACATTGTCTTGCACGCAAATTTAGAATCATAATCGTCATGATACAGGACACACAGCGACGCCATTGTAATTAAATGGACTAAATAAGTAACTAATTTACACATGTTATACGACATTCAGGCCAGCTTTGTTGTATGTACAAAATCCCCACAAGTCGGTCGACCCACAACAGCATTATTTTTCCAAAGCGTCGGAAACTCCGCACTTAGAGTCGTAAGCCACGAGCGTGTTGCTTGTAAAAAGTGCTGAAAGTTTAACGATGAAGTCGAATGTTTTGATGACAGATTCCTTTGTTTGTCCATCGGAGTCAGAAGAGCAGACGCATGATGGAAGAGATGCATAATGCACGGCCGTCATTTGTCCGTTGTGGTTGCAAACAAGCCACGGGACCTTGAGCTAATTGTGAACGTATCAGTAATTATGGATTATTGATTAAGCCAAATGACCATTTCTGATGATGTTAGTTTGACAAGTGAGCTTTGTTTACAGGAATATACAATGTTGTAAATAAACTAGATATACAATGATTATAATTATTAGGTGCGTAATTGCGTAATACTGACAACATATAAGTAAGCTTAGTAATTCGCGTAAAGCGCCGTGCTATGTACATATCAGATAGTAAATATTTATTCTTCTGTATAGGTTATTACACGGATGACGAATCCCAAGTGGGTCACATTGAAGTGTTCTGATATAAGGGCGCATATCAGCACACTATGCTGTATATCACACCAGCTTGTGACTTTTGGAATGGCGCGAAAAGGGAAAAGGGATGAGAATTATCTGCGTGATGAGGATCAGCAAAATACTGCAATGGCACCTGTATATACTATATAGACTAAGTGACACGTACCATGTTTCGTGGCTTCGTACGTGACCCAATGAAGCGTGACTGTGACGTAACAGGTCCTAAGTGCTCCGCGCCTTTTGTGTGTTCGATAATCATGACTACCATAATTGTCATCATTGAGTCCTGAATCTTTCATGGCCTCTTTTGTCGGCATGTAAATGAGCTGAACGATGTGCGTACTCTTCAAAGGCCCTGATCACTAATTCAGATCGCGTTACGTCACAACTCGCGAGAGAAGTGCGGATATATTTGATCATCAAACGGTAGAAATTCAGACTTCAGACTGCAAGATGACTTAGACATAATTCATGCTCCCTATTTAGGCTTATTGTCAGGCAAATATATGTATTATGGATAACTATAATGATTTCTATATAGATAATAACAATAATGATGAATTATTGGATACACCTGACTGAAAATGAACACATCGTGCACCTATATGTACATATTCATACATTGAAGGTTACCCAGGTGTGTAACTCAACTGTATAATTTCTCTCCGTAATTACAATAAGAGCATTTCGGATCACCAGTTGATCTCGCCCATTGCGCCGACTGTATCAATGTTGTGGGAGGCGATACAAACTGTCATTTCTAATATCAAAACATTGCCGATTAGTGCAGTCGGATTACCGGCCGAAATCCTTTTGAAGACCGGGTGCTAATCATCCGGTGATAGCAGGAAGATTAGCAGATCAAAGAAACAGCGCCCGTGGTTGCTAAGCGACAGCGTTATGCCCCATCGCTTGTTTCTCAAGCATATTATCTATAAGACGATAATCTGATATCGTGAATCTACTTAATTGCTGCGTTGTATACTATATATATGTACTGGGATAGGAAATATATATATACATGTAAGTATCCAATTTTGAGAAATTACGTAAGTGTAGAAGAATGATTTACGCGGGTGAATCCTATCTCGCTGGCTGTGTCAATATATGTCTTACTTGCTTCCTGTTGCAAACACCGAGAGGGGTCATTATCTGACGAGACAAGTACCTGTCCAGCAGATCAAAGCTTTCAAGTATCATATCAATTGCAATATGTCGAGTAGAAGTTGGCTCGGTACAGCATGCAAGGGTCCGAGAAATTCGACAATCGGTTGTTGGTGATTGCTGGAGTTTTGTACTCCTGCACTGTCGTCATCAGTTCAAGAGTTCAAATCAAACATGAACCACAACGGCACCTGTATACAGAGATCTAATTGTGGACCTCTCTATCATCAAATGAACTCAATGACATCGGAAAAAAAATCTATATTTCATGCATGCATGAGTTCCTAGAAAACCCTGCAATGCAACGATGTCTGCTCTTTAGTACACACTTGAAATAATCTTTCGGTGATTATATAATTCTTTGCATGAAGTTCGAGCATTTGAATTAAATCTCAGCTTATCGCTTTGTTCATCGAGGTCGATAAGTTGGTCAGTTGATCGAGACGTAGTCATTGGGCTTATCGGCGGCCATTCCTTTGATCTTTGTCGGGTATTATGAGAGCTGGGTTATTACGGTGTTTATCAGTGCTGGCGCTATCGGTGTTAGCATTAAGCTAATGTTTTGTCGGTCAGATGCCAATCACTTTTATTACGTCTTGCTCGCTGATAGCCATTTTGAAAATATTGTTACCTTGTCTGGGATATTATCAAATATTCAGAATTCAATTTCATTGCTTAGCATGGAGTAGCAGCGTGTTTTATGGGCAGCTAAAAATCCTCAAAACATCTCAATATTCCGGATCTTTCACAATCCGATCACACTCCCACTCGATAATCCGGAGTTCTCATTATCCGGAAAGAACTCGTGGTTCACGAGATACGACTACAATATTTTGTTGTTGTTATGTTCTCGTAATGTATGACATTGATACATCAACGATTTCATTGATGAAATCCAGCCTGGTGCCATACATTCAATTAAATTGACAGTCAATAGCACGGTACCATCTCAAGTGCTTATGTAACTCTATCGACGCTAACCACTAGGACTAATGAAATGTTTGTACCTGGCAACTGATAGACAGACAAATAAGATAACCGATGTCCAATTAGAACGAACAACAGACCGATTATGCAGTCGTCTGATATGGACATTTGAATCTGATACAATAAATGCTTGGTGTAGATTACCCAAGAATTTCATTTTTTCATAAAATTTTTTACTTCAGTCGTGGCTTCTTTTATTTTAAATTAAATATCCCAATACTTATGCGATAATCAATCTGTTGTTTGCACGGCATTGACAAATTAACTGCTTGTAATGGACAGCTTCAAGTTCATATACACCCATGTAGACTTGGCGGTTATGAGTTTATATATATTAGTAATATCATACACGTTTAAGTATCCATCGTGAGATCGAAGAATTAGGACATGTTACGTAGATTTACCTATGTATTTATATCTTATGACTGTATACCTGGTTAATACGACCAGCAAAGCCCTGCAGAAGCAAGGTGGCTAACAGCTTCACGGAAGCTGTGTTTAAGCAGGAGGCTGAGTTTGTGTTGAGAGGAGGTGTTTGCAAAAACAAGCATTGCTGCTTGCTGTATGTAATCCTGGCTGTGCCTGGCGGCCGAAATCAGAGACCTTTGATCCTAATTACATTAAGCAGATGCTGTAGAATGCAGAGATCAGGTATGTTCACACAACACGCTCCCCCCATCTGCGCGGGAGGAGGGCCACCCTAGTGGTGCGTATAGATGCTGTCTTGGGTTGCAGGGGTGTGAAAAGCGGTTAAGGGAAAAGGTAGAAAGAGGAAAGGGGCTCTCATCGAAACTCCGAATTGCATACTATCTAGAAACGAACCATAAAATTGACTTAATTGCATCGCGACAGTTAGTTAGGCCTGACACAGAGCTGTGCGCGTTTATTAATTTATACATTGTGCATGGGTTGAATGGTTAATTAATTGTGGGATTGAAATTCATTTCAACGAATTTAATTATTTATTAAATTGCGCTTCGTACTTGAACATGGCTGTAATTTGCAATGATTGCTGTGTGCAATCAACGAATTACCTGGCACCTGATGGTCAGTCACTATTTGTCATGGAACGTCAGTAATCTTCATAATTTAATGCATAACTTCATATGAATATCCATATTTACATACAAACACACATTAATATACATGGTTATGTATATTACACATGCATAATGATTTACCTGCATAAAGAAAGCCAAATGCCTTGATGACATTGACAGCAATTTACATACAGATCGAAATTTAATTACTTATACGCAAATAATGGAAGACATAAACAAAGCCAAACTAATGCTCAGTAGAATAATGTGCTGTTAATCACTCTGATACTCACAAACCAATTCATAATTCGATTGCCATTGAAGACGTTTTAGTCGCCATCCGTACCAGGTAGATCTTGGTCTAATGTCATCTGTGCAACCTTCACGTAGGCCGATGGCCTCACAACGTCAATACCAGATTTACGTCATCTGCTCATAACATGATGTGATGGCGTCGCTGCTCTATAGATATATGCATATATTACGTGTACCGTTAATGCGTTTAACAGCATGTGTTATTTTGCGGCTCTTGCGTCACCTTCTGTTTAGGGTCATTGTCCGCACATATATCTCAATTTGCGGCTCAATTAGGGTTAGTTAATTTATGCAAGATACATTAGCGTTTGAACGTACGATTTCGTTATATATATTCACTTTTGAAATCACTGTATTGTGTGCTTCTTTTGGGGTGTAATTCCGATTGTAATTGCCGTCGATTGAATAATCCAGAGTCTGCTCACAAGGGGGCGCGTGTTGCAGGAATTGCGTGAGGGTGAAAACTAGCACCCCTTTAGCTGCCAGCGTGTGCCCTGGGCTGACATCGCCCCTGGGGCAACTATAAAAAGTAGTGTGATAATTCCACGAGAAAGTGTCACAATGATGTTCACGCTCATTGCCCTAATTCCACAGCAACTCAAACATGCAGCTCTACTGAATTCCAGTCGATATTTCAAATATTATTTTTGTTCCGGACTCAAACCAGTGATATGAGAAATAGAATCGATATAAAGAGAGGGGGGGTGTTTATAGGAGAGGGAAAATAAGGGAAATTGTAGATTGGTACAAAGCGAGCTGTTGCCCTCGAATGCATATATATATGGCACATGAAAGGGGGTTGCATTTGAATGGGTTGAAGGGGTTCTCGGTGATATTATCGCCGCATAATAAATGCGACCGAGCGGAAAATTACGCTACTTCTCCACAGGGTAAACAGTTTATGTTAGCTCTGAGTGCTGAGCCGCCCTTCGACACTTTCACTCAAACGACCTCTCAACACTCTTTTCAGCCTACTCTTTTTTTAAAGAATTTTTAAAAGTTCTTCAATGAGCATATTATAGGAATGATTTTGAAGCCCGTATAATATATTCTGCTGTTGAAATTCTGAGTTGTTATTTTAACATCAAAGCGGATTTATTTTCAAACAAATCCTCCGCTTCCTGCATTGGTATTCATAGCTTCACAGCGTGATCACATCCCTCTATCACAACCCAAGGTATTCATTCATCAAACGGATCCGCTCCTTCTCCGCAGCCTTGCCGCTAAATTAATTCAAACTGGACAGGCAGGAGCATTGTCCCCGTGGACCCTGGGTTGGAACCAGCGGGACAGGTAAGCGGTGAGCTTTTGATGTGGCATCATTATCTTGTCCTCGCCTGCTCACTTTGAAGGAAGCACCCTTAATTAACCACCGTTATCGCGCGAGGTGTGATGTTTGTTTCGCTTGGGGAATTGCGTATCAACATGCTGATGATGATGTTTTGGGCACCTGTTTTCTTGATCATTCTCACGGCCCGATTTCAACCACATGTCATTCAACTCTATAATCCCCCAATTTTCTCGCTGAACTAAAATCCTGAAAACAAACTCGCATTGTCTGCTGCAAATGACCACCTTGCATGACAACAAATGACCGGTGTCCAGCCGCCTGACACGCCCCTTAAGAAAGAGTGGACACGGGTTCCTTTCAACGCTTGATGGGGAATTTGGTATGAATGCCGTTTAACATGTAACCTCTCAATGAGGCCCTTCGGGGTATATATAAATGCCATGGGAATTGATAGAGGGCGGATAACATCACGGCTACCCGCCAATTATCGGCGAATTCCTTTCTTTCAATATTATTTATATGATGCATGGTCAATATTTATGTTTTCAGGGATTTTAATTGATAACTAATGTTGTGAATCCCCCGCCCCTGGCTAATAGGGGTCATGACTATTAATCTCCACTTGCATATCCGTGTGAACCATGGTGCATCATGGGAATGTTTAGCAATCGTCGCTCGTTCAAATCAATTATTCGACGAAAATCAGCTGAAATCAAAAAACGAGCCGTGAAACCGCCGGTGAGAATAATAATAATAAGAAAAGAGCCCAAGGGCCGGTTTTTCTTCCGGCCGCTGGTGTCCGGGTGCCGGTTAGGGTCAAATATGGCAGCAAAAGGTCAGAGTGCTTGGGTGCCACTGATGACCGATGATTTATTTGAACAACAGGCCAGATACTGAGCTGGGGTTTTAAGACTTGACCTTTGACTCTACCTGTGACCTCTGAGGTCGCCTGAGGGAACGCTTCCGCTGGAGACCAGCAGGGGGCGCCACTGCACGTGGGAATCATCAGCGTCCGGATGCGTCCTGCCCCGGGATCTCCAGATCCACCCACAACACCAACAACAAACCCTCTAATCAAATTACATTTCTTCCCCTCAAACAAAGGAAATCAAACAGATCAAAGCGGCAAGCTACAAACGCGGTTAACGAATGACTCATTTGTACATTGTATTCGCTGATTAATACTTATTCGCGTCTAAATCGCATTCAAGTCGGATTGGAGACGAGGCTTAGACATTCTTTCCAACCCCAAGATCCTCTTGATGTCCGTAAGCGCCGCGCGCATCACTCTAATCGAGTGAAAACAACGCTTCTTGGCGTTTTTATTTTTCCATAATTAAGATTGTTTCAAGGCTTTGATCACGTGGGGTATCCATCACTTGGATTCCTCCTACCCCGTCCCCTTTTTCCCTCCTCTCGTTCGCGCCATTGACTTGATTTCTTGCCGGCAATCTGCCTAAAACCCTTAAGAGGTATAAGGAAGGCGAGGGGAGGGTGCCTTGTAGGGCTTTTCAATCGGCTTAAAGGCAACGCGTTGCCACGGTAAACAAAACATTAGCACAACTCAAAGCAAACTGTGGACGCTGCTGTTCATGTCAGGTATAGACGCTTGCGCTTGTTATACTAGCACATCATTTTATATTTTATATAGGGATGGATCAAAGATATTTGTACAATTATGAGAAATGATTAATTGTGCATATTAAAGTGTTCACTGTTTGAGAACTGGTTTGCAAATTAGTAATTAAACAACAGTTATACATAATTCATATACGCGTATATATCAAGTGATTCCATGTAACCATATGATTAAAAAAAGAGAGGGAACACATTTATGTATTTTTCCCTCATTATTTTCCTTCAATCTATTTATTCATTCAAAATGACCGTTCGCTCATTTTGCTCATGCATAACTTTGTTGTATAATATCGGTGATACATGTCAGAATTGAATGTTACGAAATTCACATTCAATGCTTTATGATTCACTGTTTGAGGACAATGGATCAGTGCTATTCCACACCGCAGATACGCAATTTTCTATAGATTAAACACGTGTGACATACTGGTAAATCGCTCTTTAACAATAAACAGCTGATGAATGAGCCTAGCAATTAAAAATAAATTTACACGTCTGTATATGGGTCAAAAGGGCTGTGCATGCGGATTTCATTGCGTTATGATTGAAATATTCGTAATCCGGATTTCCCTCGCTTTACGCACACACGGAATCAGCCGGATGAATACGCCGTCGCTGCATACACGAATGGGCGTGCATAATTAATAGTTGAATGATCAATTATGGATTATTTCATGGCACCTAATCGATGAAATATACTCAAAGCGTCCATCTATATTAGTATCATTCAGATCATCGGTATTAAATATTAAATTTGAGTTTACGGTCGGAATTTGTACCTGAACGAAGAATTCGTTCTGATCTGTTTTGTTCTGACAGGCGTAAAAGAGAAGAAAAATATAAAAATATAACTCAAAAAAATATACAACAAGTTATTGGTAGATTAAAGTCATAAACCTTATGATCTACCTTATTCATATATATGTATATTTGTATATTTGGTTCCCTTTGAAGTCTAAACGAAAACAATGTTATCTTCTTGGTGTTTTTTGTGTCATCCAATCCTTAATCGCAGCCGTGATGCTTTGGTCGAATTATACCACTTCAGTTATATATAGTAATAATATACATGGATGATCTGCCTGATAAAATAATACCGCCATTGATAACTATACAATTATTGACGTAGTCATTTGAGAGCTTGCTCGTTGTAGGTTTTTCCTCGTCTCGTCTTCGCTTTTTTTTTTTTTTTTTTTTTTTTTTTTTTTTTCTTTTTCTTTCTTATTCTCCACCTCCGCCTCTCTCAGTTTGATGTTTGAGTGGTGAAACTCTGATCATATAAATTGACAAACCAATGGGTATCATGCATCTAAATTAAATAAATGAAACAAAAAAGTCCTAAAAGACTTCTGCTTTGTCTGTTTTCATATCTCTGTCTGTGAATGAGTATTATTGTTCAATATTTTTTCATCATCTGAATAAACTCATCTTGATCATTCTTGAGTTGGAATTATCTCTGCGATTATTAAAATCACACACTCAAAGAGTGAGATGAAAGCGAGAAAATAGAAGAGAGGAAAATGGAAAAATTATAGAACAACTAGAAAAAGATCAAATTGACTTGGAATCGCATAATATTTATGTTTCAATTTGCAAAACATGCGACAAACACACATTCGCAAACATTGCACGACAAAAACAGCTATAATGAGATTCATACACATGAATATTCATGAGTGGGAGGAGCCAAATTTCTCCTATTCGAGTTGTACATACACAAAATACTGAATAATTATAATTATAATGAATATATACTGGAATTTGTATCACAATGAAGATAGGGTAAACACCATTAATTACGATCTGAGAGAACATATATCTAAAGATTGTATGAAATGAGGGAATTAAACAGGGCGTGAAATATTTGGGCGCAATGCACGTCCCTCATGAAACCCGTGTTTACAAGAGATGCAAGCAAATCGTAAATCTATAAAAACGACGGCTTATCAGCAGCATCCCTTACAACAGCTCAACAATTTCGATAAGATAAATGTAAACAAAACGATGCAGCACTGTAAAATAATGTTTGCAGCTTTGGCGTCGCGCGTAATACCTAAAAGGTTTGACTAGACTCGTGGCTCCGGTGTGCCCAGGCCGCTCTCACCGGTGAAGCAGGCCGGCCGGGAGCTGGCCCCCAGCCATACACGTCTGCATCATCTGGCGGTACTGCTCCAAGTGCAACGCCGACATGGGCAGGCCAGCGCCCGGGTGCCCACCGTGCCCCCCTGCGGCGTGCATGCCGGCTGCACGCATAAAGTCCAAGGGCAGTTTGATTGCGGGGGGCAACTCAGGCAGCGAAGGAGGCGACGGACCCTGGTGTCCCCGATCGACGGAGAGTCTGCGGAGGGGTTTCAGGGCGTCGTGAGGAGCACTGCTGACGGCGGGAGGCGACGACGGAGGCGTCGACGACGGAGAGAGCGATGGAGGGGGCGACGATGTCGATGAAGTGTTGCCGATGAGGCTGTCTATGGAGAACTTGTGCGGGATACTGGACACTGGCGATTTCTGCGGCCTCTTCATCTCAGCGACGGCCTTCTGCGAGGCGGCTGCGGCCACAGCCAGGGCGCCCAGGCCGTTCTTCATCGGTGGTTGCTGGAGGTGTGCCGGGAAGGGCCCGCGAGCCGCGTGCATCTGGTGTGGTATTCCGCCGGGGAGCATCGGGGGCCGAGCGCCCATCGGCAGCCCCGAGAGCATCATGGGGTTGATCCCGCCTCTGTTTAGTTCTTCGGGGCTGAACATCCCGGGGTGGTGAGGGTGTCCGGGTGGCCCTGACGCCGCCATGTGAGGGGGCAGGCAGGACGGTCCACTCATCGGGGGACAGCCGCGGGAAGTCTGTGGAAGGAAGGGCGCGAAGTGCTGGTAGGGATCCCCGGGATGTTGCTGATGAGGGTGCTGGGGAATCAGCATCCCGGGAGGAAGGTGATGCATGAGGAAATCACTTCCGCCGCGTTTAAACCGCTTCCGTCGCCGAAGAAAACTCCCATTGTCAAACATGTCCTCACTGGCAGGATCCAGGGTCCAGTAATTACCCTTTCCGGGATTACCTGGCTCGCGGGGGATCTTCACGAAGCAGTCGTTGAGGCTGAGGTTGTGTCGGATGCTGTTCTGCCAGGCGGGGAAGCGCTCCCTGTAGTACGGGAAGCGGTTCATGATGAACTCGCAAATGCCGCTCAGTGTGAGCCTCTTCTGGGGCGACTGGAGGACGGCCATGGTGATGAGGGCGATGTACGAGTACGGAGGCTTCACCAGGTGACTCTTTTTCTTGCCGTCCTTCCTCTCCTCATCATCACTCTTCATTTCAGCTCGCTTCTTCAGCATTTCAACATCAATTTCGTCATCATCGTCATCGACATCGTGAGATGCGACGAGGTCGTCATACCTGCTTTCCAGCTGCTGGTCTTCGCTTTCAGGTCGTTTGAGGTCGTCGTCCCATCGTGTCTCGTCATCCCCTTCGACATCGACGAGTCTCTCGGGACTGTGAGGGCGTTTGCGAGACTCCTCGACGGATGAGTTTGCGCGGAGGTTGTCGAGCATAGACGAAGAGTGAGGTTTGTGGAAAGCGTCGCTCATGATGGGCGACGGGAACTGGGGATGGCGACTCAGCGGTGACGACGTCGAAGATGAGTCACCGAGGAAAGCGTGTCCAACACGGGGAACGGAGTCCATCTCACCGCGCATGCTCCAACCAAACACAGTCTTTGAGTAAATTCAACGTATAGCCTAATCGGAGGACGCGATCGTACATCCACCTTCTACCAATCCGAATCACGTATAAAATAATATTTGTTTGCAGCCTGTTCAGATACAAGCTCGATCTCTGGGCCTCAGCCACCCACCGCGCTGCTTGCGCCGCTGCTGGCCTTTCGCGCCCGCTCATTGGCTGAGCGTTTAGTGGTTTCTGATCACGTTGGCTCTGAGAGGCGGGGCTTCAACCAGCAGCGCTGTGATTGGTCCGCGGGGTCTATCAATCGTGTTATTGCCGTGTCGAATGTTTTCATCGTTCAATGCAAATGCGGATGACGTAAATGGATTGTTACAATCGCCAATTCACAGATGGAGGTCTCTTCGCCGACCTGCCTCAGTGGAGCGTGGAAATAAACCTTAAATAAAGCCCCAAAACATATACCCACTCGTGTCTATTGCATAGTACAACACTCGGCCGAATGCTTCGTCCTTGTCGGCGGCGGAGGCTTTGGAATCCCCGACGGAATTCGCGTTGAATGACGCGTACAATAAGATCAACAAGCAGAGCTTAAAATATTCATACCTCCACCCCAATGTCGTTTGTTCCCCGGGCAATATTTTTCTTCATCACCAATGTAGTATTTTCCTATCATTGTTACGGTACGAGACACGGATAAAAACCCCCGTTGCTATCCCTGCGTAAATATCATGCTTGTACTATGCGCCGATATCATAACACGCTACATGGGACATTCATAACCCTCCGTAGATAGTGTTATCACAGTACTTATAAGTATAATATCGACTCTGTTTGTACTTAATTATACCCACCCAGGTATACATATATTTCCGCTTCCCCCTTATGCCTCACACGTGTTGTCCATTACATGCATTACTCCATCGCCGTGTACATTTGCTTCCGATCCACCGGATATCCCGGCCAGAGGAAACCCGACCACGCAAAGAAGGCGCCAACAACTTGAGCTCAAAGCGCAGCACTCATCGCACTTGATCTGCGCTGATACGCTGATCTAAGGAGAGGGCGGCCGCGCAATTACCTCCCAAATTACCCCAGAACCCGACGATGACGCTGAGCAGTGTTGTGGATATTACAGCGATTAGCGACTGCATCAATGGAATGGCTGCGATTTAAACGCGCACCTCAATGCGCGGATCAATTTCCGTGTTGACATATTTCAAATTTTGAAAAACGAGTTACTATGTTATGCTTCGCAGAAGAACAAATATCTAACACCAACGAAATACAAATAATATATGGAGTTGTACTAAAATGTGTTATACAAATATATCCATATAGCTTGTATATAACTGTCGGAGTATAAAGCAATATGATTGGCAGCCCCACAGCCCTCATTGCTGGGATTGCATGAGCTCGTGGTACAACACAAGCAGACTTGGAATAATTGCTTGTGTTGGGCGAATGCGGGTTCTTTGAACTTCCAAGGGTCAAGCTTTACAAGCAATCAAAGTGATAGTTCGAGGCAGCATTTGCGAGCATATTCGCGCATATGCATATGATAAATATTTTCATGTTATGTCACGTGGTGCGCAGAGGGACGCCTTTGGGCGTTCTGCGCAGCTGTCATCAAGCCTTGATCGATGCGCATGCGTGGAAATAAACAGCATGCGCCATGAATTTCGTTTCAAACAATCCTGACAGAGTATATACTGTCTCAGTACTCTCTTCTCTCGAGGATACAGAAGTTAATCACAGCATCATGAGAGGCATCTTCTAGCAGAAACACCAGAGGCAACAGGCGCCGCTTATCAGTTGATAATCCGCTCATTATCACCCAACGAAACGGGCGATGAATCTGAGAAATGCTTTGAAGAGTTTTGAGGCAAGAATCAAATTAGTCGGGGGATGTACACATAAGATAAGATAAGCAACGAGATCTGAGGAAGATCTGAGAGAAAGTAGCCGTGGTTCTTCGCAACACACAGCAGATGCGTGCGAATAGCCAGTGCGCGTAGGATTAACGCATTGAGCGGTGCAATTAGCCGTTCATTGTGCAGGGATTAATGCTCATCCATTGTCACCTTGGGCGTAATGAAGCGCTGAGGGCAGGTAGCGACTGCTCAGACCGGATCGTGTCTTAATGATGCACTTAGCACTAACTGTGCGCACACAAAGCACGAATTAATGCTGTTCCATTGAATCGGGCATTTAGCAAACACGCCGCTAACAATAGCAAGCATTGGATCGGGGTTGCAACGAACCCCACAATATGGTCGATAATTGGCCCCTCGCTTTGTGCGCCCCATTGAATCACCCTCCCTCCCTGGGGAATGACTTCGATCTCCCTCTGCGCATGCGTGTCGCTTAAAATTAGCCGCTAAATCGAGTAGTCGTATGGGCTGTTAGGCCCCATGCGATACATGCCTAATTAGAGGTGTGCAAGGGGCCACATGACTTGCACTTGGAGTTCTGGGGGTGTTTCCTAACTCTCAACACACAGTGCTTCAGCCCCTCATTGGCTTCGATCGACGCGGGGGGCTCGCGACCAACCGACCGACGAATACTCTGCCCTCTGCACGACAGGCACGACAGCCGACAGATTGGTCATTGTGACTGGGGACCTGTCATCGAGCGATAAAATTGCTGGTTACGACTGCAAAGGAGTCCCTGGCGGACGAGCTTATCCCTTACACGTAAAGGGTACGCATGCGCTAATTTGAGGGCACTGAGCGACTGCGAACGTCTAATCAACGCGTGCGATGTCGACTCAACACTGGTGGAATTTCACGCTTCCTAGCATCAACACTCATTTTGAATTTCAATTCTGAACTACTTTTGTAGATCACCCATGTCTTGTGCTGGCGTGCACTGTTCCTCCTCCTCCGCCGACGAGGAGTAGGTGGACGTTGTATCAACATATCAACGCAATTGTACAAATCGACGTTCAGCCAAGATTCCGCTCGTCGATTTGTTTGCTTTCTGTCTGCTTATAAACACGACAGAGATCTGTTAATTTCATCTGGGATAATCGGCCTCGCAGACGGCGCTTGTCCATCAGGGTTGAGGGGGGGAGAGAGGGAGCGTACATACTGTCATGGGAAGCGAAAGAGGAGAGGGGAGAAATGGAAACGGGAGAAGAGGAGTAATTTATCAGGGAATTCAGAATAAACACACAACTCAAGAAGCGTGCAATAAACAGTAAACATCGGCAACTGAGCTGATTCGCTTTGATTGGTTGATTGATGGATTGTTATTGATTGATTAGATATACAGTTAATCTATTCATATATTGTGTATCACGATATATTTCGTGGGGGAGAACATATTTTGATTTTATTTCAAAAAATATTTATAAAAATATGCGGATAGTCAGTTCATAATATAAATATATAGCGAATGGTGTTTGGTGTCAATGCGTGCCTGAGCGGTGATTCCATGCTCTCGTAGATGATCGGCTTGTCGCGAGTATTGTTTATAGCCGGGATATTCACAGCATGCAAATCATGAATATGTTCAACTTTTTGGCTTCGGTTGCAAAAATAATTGCTATTTTTTTAAAGCGTGGATTCAAAGCCAGAAATCCTTTCTATTTTCACAGTCCCCCGCTGATGTTATTTCGCTCAAACGAATACTTTGTAATCCGCAAAATGACTGGATTTAGGCCGACGACCACTGGAAGGACCACAATCCCTCAACAACAATCAGCTGCTCTCTGCGGGGTGTCCTTCTCTCAAGAATCTGGTGGCGCGAAAAGAAATATCTCTCGCTCACTTCGGTGCCAAACCTGCCCGTAATGTCGGTGAAATGTTTTGATCGACTTTGTTATGCATCATTCGAGTCAATGTTGTTAATTGCTGAATAATATATGAGTTACATAGTCTATATGGGCAATGATGCATGGATGAAATGGCATGAAAGGGATTATTGCGTCACATCTGTGCAAGTTACGAGGGGGAATATACTCAAGGTATATACATAGTGCATGCATTAATGACCGAATGAGGAGAACAATAGGAATATTATCGAATAAAGACTATTTGTTATGGCAATCTGGATGCGTTGGCATCCAATGCATACGAGTCTCTCAAGTGCCCTAAAATAATATACTACTAGTATAGTCGCAAGTGTATCACCAACTCACACATTTATATAATTATGGGCTTAAATTTGAGTATAATTATCTGATCTTTCAGTTTAATAGAAAAGAAAAAAACAAACAAACAAACAAACAAACTATCGTTAAACATTGCATCGCTACTCCTTCACTGTAGAAGAAGCATACCAAGTACAACTGCCTTAACTATAATGTATACACAATTACACATCATTGAGAAACATTCATTGTTTTAAGGCAGATAAAATACTCAATGAATGTTTGCTGATTACAAGATGTTTTAATGCACACGTGGACATTACATTAAAGCAGCGTGCGCACCAATCCCCTTGAAGCAATTTTGACCTGAATGCACTCAATGAACCCTCATTAGCGAGGTACCTTTCTCGCTCCTAAAATCCCCCCCCCCCCCACTTCAATCTTTTTCATCGCATTTAATTACCGCCATGTTTCGCTGTGATTTTCATATTTCAAAGCTTCAAAGTCGAATGAATGATTTGAATTTTTTTTTTCGTTTTAATCCGCTCTGGCTTCGATGATTTCCGCCGGTCAGCGCATTGTCCAAGTCGGCCATTCAGTGGTACTCAGTGGTCAGTGGTCGGGCGCTGCATGTTTTCTTCGAGTTCTTTTTCCCGGTAGGAGGGAAGCCTCTTCATTTGCATACGGTGTGATCTCGATGACACTTGGAAGCGTGATGGCTGACTTTGAAGTCTAATTTGCATGGAAACAAGTGCAGGCGCAGACAACAAACCCCTTTTATTCGGCACCATGTCAAATCCGACATTTAAAAAAATACAAAAAAAAAAAAATACAAAAAAAAATACCCCCCAAAAAAAAAACATACTAAAAAAAAAAAAAAAAAAAAACACACACACACACACACACCATCACACACACATACACAGACAATTTTGAAATATGAGGTGGGGTCAGAATTCGATGCCCAGTGAGCATACGAAACAAAAAACGGATTAGGGGGTGGGTGAAATGTGCAGTTGTATTGCATTGTGTTAATCCGGTCCCAGATATCTATATACTACAGACACCCGATGAG
>KB312025.1:317165-359806 GCA_000328365.1 Capitella teleta | reverse complement strand
TATGTGGGCTAACTTCCATGGGGATGGGATGGTGCCAGCTTGAATGGACTTGTTGAAGAAGTTCGTGAGGATGGGAGTAATTTCAAAGGCTTTTTCTTTGAGAACGATGGGGTGGATGTTGTTGGGTTTGGCGAGTTTAAATGGATCAATCGAGAGGAGTTTGGAGCGTACTTGTTCTTCTGTGATAGTGATAGTTTCTAGTGTGAAATTGGTTCGGGAGGGAAGGGGAGGAGGGGAGCTGGTTGGATTTTTTGGTAAATACTTTTGAGTACTGAAGATTGAGAGCATTTGCTTTGTCAAGATCAGTGATGGCTAGTGAATTATCATCGTTCACAAGGTCTGGAATTGTCTTGGGCCATCGATAATTGCCAGAATTGTTTGGGGGACTGTTTTATTCTGTGGACAGGTGTGGTTTCATAGACTTCTTGGCTTGTCGTAGGGCAGTGGTGGCTTTGTTTCTGGCTGTTTTGTAGCGTTTGAAGTTTTCAATAGTTCTGAGGTCTTTGTATTGGTACCATGCATTATTGCTTGAGTTTATGGCTTGTTGCGCTGGGGCTGAGAGTCCTGGAGAGAGGAGATTTTTTTGGGCATGGTCGAGAGAGAAGCACATGTTCGGTAGTGAGCTTGGTCAAGGTTTTTTTGGATTTTGCTCCATGCATGTTCTACATCACTATGCTGTTGGGACTCAGTAAGCTTTTTGCGAAAATTTGCCCAGTCTGCATTGGCAAAGATGGGACGGGGATCAGAGGTGATTTGTATAGTTGCTTGGTTGATGGTGAAACTGATGGCATTGTGGTCACTCTTACCTAAAGGTTGGTGATGTACAAGGTCTCTGATACTGTTGGGCGAGTTGGTCAACAGGAGGTCAAGGATGTTGGAGGCTTCATTGTGTCTGATTCGAGTTGCATGAGGAAGTGGTCTGCAAGGCAGGTGATGAGATGGTCCTCTGGCCATGATTTATCAGTAGGAGATTTGGTTGAGCCAATACCTTTAAACCAAGATATTCGGGGGTAGTTAAAGTCACTGACAACGAAGGCTGATTGGTGAGTCTGACATGCTGCCGAAATTGATGTGAGTAGGGCTTTGTGGTCTTGTGGGGAGGGGCTGCGATAGATGCACCCAAGAGTTGATAGGCCAACTAGGGTTTTGATTTTGAGCCATTGGCATTCTTTGAGAGAGGCTTCGTTCAGGCTGATGTCTTTGCTGACTTTATTGCGATTTTGTACATAGATGGCAATGCCACGATTGAGGTTGGGTTTGTCAAAGTTGTGGTGAAGGGTGAAATTTTGGATTGTGAGCAGATCAACTGGGTCAGGAATGTTGTGGTGTTTTGGGAGGGCTTCAGTGATGCATACAAAAACTGGTTTGGTTGTGGTCAGTGAGTGATGTAGCCACCAGTAAATGATTGGTGAGACAAAAAAATCTGGCGCAAAGCACCGTAGGGGGCAGGGGGGAGGGTGAGGAGTTCCCCTTCATGAGGAAAATTTTCACTTTTTATAGTACCTTCAAATTCATTTCAGAAGACTGATTTCATCATGTGAAATGGAATTGTTTTAATGTGAACAAAATGGCAATGAATACAGTAAAACCTCGATGTATCGAACGTCCGTCCCTCAAATGTCTCCCTGTGTCGAAGCGTTTTCAAAGTCCCGACGATTCTCCTATACTTTACTATTAGCACTAACATCCGTCCCTCAAACGTCTCATTCTCGAATTTATCCTTGTGTTGAAGTGTTTTTGAAGTCCCCGAGACATATTTTCGATCTGTAGCTCGAAGTCGAAAAAATCGATGAGCATATTCCTCAGTTTGATAACTTCAAAGAGAGAGAGAGAGAGAGAGATAGTCAGTTATTTACAAAGCATCAAAACATCCCCGCCCCCACAAAGCAGTCGGCAGCCTTTATCTCTCCTCTGTTTACGCCGCGACCAGAGCTTTGATTGGCTGACTCCAAAGATCAACGGACCGTGGATCTCAACTAAGCTACAAGGCATATTGCAAGGCATAAAATCAATAGACCGTGGATATCGACTAAGGCATTGTTGATGGTGTGCTTGTGATGATATTTAATGAATGCCGACAAAAGACCGCTCGCATTCGAAGCTAGAGTTAATTAAAGAAATCCAGCCTTAGATCTACACGTTGATCAATATTTGTTAATTAAAAATTTCAATCTCATTTTCTCCTATTATCATTTCTTTGGTCTAGATTTCTCGTAAGTCATGAGATCACCGTTCATAGTTTATGAGCTCATAACGCATGCAGTTAATCATAACGTCAGAGCACGATTTGGAATCATAACGGTCATATCATAACGGCCTCGATCTATTCCTCGAAGTATCCTTGAGTCGAAGTATTTGAGCTAACCCCACGAACTTCGACACATCGAGGTTTTACTGTACAAAAATGTTCTTCCTTGTTACAACACAGTATGCATGCTAGGTAACACTACATACAGTAAACCAATAGGCATTATGGGGTGACCATCATGACGGTCAGTCGGTGCGTTATGGGCCAAATTCATTACACTGACAAATTCGTTACAACGACCGATTTGCCTGAAACCAAACATGTCGTTGTAACGAGCTTTTACTGTATAATACTGAAATAATAAATAAAATATAACGGAAATAATAGTCATCATTGTATTTTTATTTCTGAATCATAATTATTACTAGTTATAATTGAAATCTAAACCCATAGTGAGCCCTTAAAGGGAGGGAGAACTGGTTTAAAATGGACTTTGAGTCGTTATTTGATGCACCAAAGATGATTCCTATGCCTGGCCCACACAAGGAATATCATCCCTAACGATTTCGCGGGAGATACAATGCTAATTAGGCGTGACGTCAGTCGCTGTGATGAAACACCGAGTTCCCCATCTTTTACAATGGGCCTCGTCATATCAGCGTGTCCTGCGACTAAACCCTTGGATATCTTTTTCTGTTCTGTTCGGAAATAGATAGAATAATCATTTTGCCACCAGTCAGGCGCGAAAGAAAATAATATATATTTTTTTTTTTAATATATTTTTCGCTATTTTTCTTATTTTAACAAGCGATTTTCTATGACACCTACCATGTTTCTCATCCTGAAACAGTAAAAAGGTCAGCCAGAGTGCACCACGCATGCGCTTTCGTTTCATAAACAACAAAGATGTCCTTTTATGGCGAAGATGGATTGCTCTGATTGGCTGAAATCGATAGCTTCACGAGGGGAACGGACCAATCACGGCAAGCCATCAGCTGACGTTTGCCTCCTATACTTCTTAATGGAAGCCATTCTCCCATAGGCGCAATGGTAACCCCGATATTCGGAATGCATTATTTCCTTACACTTGCATCCAGACATGGTGTTTTTGACACGGAATGCTATCGATTGGTGCTATGGGTCAATAGAACATCACTTAAAATTCAGTTCCCCATCCCTTTAACCTAATCTTATATCGAAATGCCTCGATGTCTATGGATTGACCTGTACGCGTTTTTGAGAGAAAATGCTTTCCATACATTTGCTTCGAAGAACATCCGGGAATTTTTGACGAAGCGAAGCCATTTTGACATTTCTTTCAACGCGATTTCAACCGCGACTTCTGTGCAGCTCTTGATTTGCAGCTCTTCATTTGCATTCATTCTGGCTCATTTCTCATCCGAAATGGATGCCGAAATGCTCGATAACAAAGGTGATTAGCGCAATGCCCACAGGCTTATATTGCATACACATTTTTTGTGTGAAATTTCTGAATCATGTGAATGAATGTCAATGTGTACTTGCCGACGTCTACCCAGACTCCCAGTCCCAGTACCCGCATAACCACTAAACCAGTCACTGAGTCAGTGATAACCAGCAGTAACTGTACTGTAGATAAATCGGGCGAGGTCTTTGTTCCCTGTCTCGCTGTAGTATGTGACTATGTCAGCTACAGTGACAGTTACTAACTTATTAGTATCATAATCTTCAAGTTAGTAGCTCTACTAATTAAGATACCAATTTAACAAGTGGCCATTAAAAGTGGGTGGACATACTCACATAGTGACACTGGACATAATGATAATCATGAAATGAGTCAAACTCATTAAATCATCATTGAATAATTTAAAATGGAAATAGTGGCAAGTGTTCCTAGCTTTCTAGTCCTAGGTGAGTGAGTTTGTTGGTCATTTTGTTATTTGTATGCAGAAGTGTGATATCTAAACATCATTTTAAAGCCTAGGCTGACAGCTTGAAGTATGACTGAGTTTATCCAATAATCGTTTATTATTGTATCCACGGTAGGCAGATCCCTACATGATGAATCACACTGCACAGTCACTCATGGAATCATTCATTGTCGGGAATGACATCATTTGCATTATGAAGCATAATTTATTATTCTTGCATCTAGAAAATAAACCCTTGCATCTCGTTATCCATTAATTATAAGCATACTCTTTCATGTGACCCTTTCTTTTTAGATGATGATATGAACGTCTTGGATGAAATCTTGACGCTGTCAAGTGAAATAGATCCTGATTTAGATGACAAACGAGACAAAAAAGGTCAGTGAATTAAGATTTTTTTTTTTAACCCTAAATTGAATTTTTTTTCTTTTTTTTTTCTAGTGAGCTTGAGTAGTATGAAGAGCAACGGGAAGTCGAGTCCCTCAAAATCTCAGATCTCAGAGGATGAGAAGATGAGCAGCGGAAGCCCTATCAGTAGTAACGACGCCCGGATTCAGGAGTTGGAGAGGGAAAGGCGACGCTTGGAAAAGGAGAACGCTGAGAGAAAGAAGAAGCTGGAGAAACTGAAAGAGGAGGAAAGGGCATCGCAGGAGGCTGTTGAACGCGTGGACAAAGGTCGGGAGGGGTCAAATGATATTTCTACAAATATTAATTTTATATTGCATGCAGAATACATCAGAGAGGAGAAGCAATCTCGGAAGAAAGCAGACGGTGGAGAAAGTGAAGAAGAGCAAGTGGTGAACCAGTCTCAGGATTACGACACGCGCAGTGAGGCCGGGAGTTCTGTTGGTAGTCTGTCGTCCTCATCACAATCGATGAACGGAGATCTAGCAGATTGTAAGCTGTGCTGTACTTGGGTTTTTCAACTCCTGCATTGTGTATCTCCTCAGTTGATGGAGTTGACATGAAGAATCCCGACACCCGTAAACGCAAGCACGCTAGGGGGGGAGGGGAGCGTGACATTTCCCCCATTCAGTGGGATTGCAGAAGCAACGTCAGTCGAGAATCAGGAGCTCTGTCCGAGAGCGCTAGTCCTAGAGCCAATAGCATCGCTAAGAAGCCACGTACAGATGACAGCTATCCACTGCGAGATGGAGGTAAGTGGTCATTTTTATCATTTGTTTTGATTGTTTTGATCTCTTTATTTAATTGCGTAACTTGCAGTTGCTGACTCGGTTGCAGAGCAGAGTTCAAAGCTACGATATGTCTTTCGCCATGCACGCTTTTTCTTGATCAAGAGCAATAATCACGAGAATGTTGCCTTAGCCAAAGCCAAGGGGGTGTGGTCTACGCCCCCTCAGAACGAATCCAAACTGAACCAAGCATTCCGGGTACGGCAAGGGTTTCCTTTTGTTCTGTTCATTTCATCTGTTTCTCTGTTATAGCAATGTAGCAATGTCATTCTTGTGTTTTCTGTGAAAGAGAGTGGAAAATATCAAGGTGACTTTTTCATTTCTTGTGAGTGTGATATTTATTTAATCGTTTTCTTGAAGGTTTTGCACGCTTGGCATCTGAATCTGATAAAACTCACCCTCCCATTCGGTGGGTGCTGCCTCCTGGTCTGGGTCAGAGGGCGTTCAACGGAGTCTTCAAACTTGATTGGATCAACAGGTTTAGTGTCAATTGGCGTGAATTTACTCATTTTTGCAATATTTTATTTCTCCAGGAAGGATTTGTCCTTCAGCAATACAATGCATTTACATAATCCTTGGAATGAGAATAAACCGGTGAAAATAGGCAGAGACGGACAGGCAAGTTATTTGATGTTAGAGACTTCTTCTCTGAACTTTTGATTCCTGTCCCCACACAGGAAGTGGAGCCTCAGTGTGGAGAAGCTTTGTGTCGACTTTTTCCTCCCGACACGAATGTTGATTTACGGACAATTGCTCTGAAAGCGAAGAAAGCTCACAGGCAAAAGGAGCGAGAGCACTTCTACGCCTCAATGAGCCGTGCAACCGAAGGATCATCACCAATCGAGGAATCTTCATCTAGGTTAGACGAGCTGTCCTACTCCTGTTCTTCTTCTGTGGATTGTGAAATAGAAGGACGATCATTCGGCTGATCGAGTTATTGTGTGCCCTAAAATTATATCCACACGGATTGTTCTGTGAGTGTGTTGGGGGGATAATGTGCAGAAAGCTGGCTCAAAATGGCATGCGGACTATCTATATTTGCTAAAGAGGACAGTTTTTTATTTGCGAAAAAAAAAACGTGGCAAGAGAACTGTTTGTGTGCTAAGCGGGATGAACTTTGGAGGGTGGTAAGTGGTTCTAGACTTGTTAGCAGCAGGGAGGGTGGACTATTTGTGGTGTGCGGCTGGAAATTCCTGCAAGACTTTTCATTGCTGGACTGTTTAACCACCTTCTGGCGGTATGTGTTCCTTTCCTCAACTCTCACGGAGTGAGTTTTTTTAAACTCCCTCTTCGGAAAAAAAAAAAAAAAATCAGCAGATTTCATGACAACTTCGCTGCATTATATTAATGTGTGGAGGAGGGTTGGAGCCCAGAAGTTGAATGTTTTTGGTATTTTTTTGTTTTGTTTTATTTTTAATTTTTATTTATTTTTCTTCTCTTCTGAGCGCATATTTCTTGCTTTATCGGTTAAATATAAACATCTATTTTAATGTTTGATCAATTTTAAGACTGCAAATTATTTTTTTCCTGATCTTTTCATTTTTTATTTTTTCTATTGCATTATCTGCATATAGAATTTTATTATTTTCTTTTTCTAATGCATCAATTCTTCTGTATTTAATGTAAATTGAGAATGTTTTATTCTCTGTTTTGCCTTAAATACATACATGTGCTGATGTAACAGTGATGTTCAACAGTGCCGAATCAATACAATACAGAATTATTAACGAGGAGTAATTCATTGTGATTGTGTGCTGGAAGGATGCCCTCCGATAATTTGTGATCAAGAAGAAATCATCCCAAGGGAAACTGTGATTCATGCTTTCAATGATGTTGTGGAAGTTTCTGACTTCTGGGCTCCCATAGCTCCCTCCCTCTTCCCCCTCCTCCCCCTTGTGCAATTCGTGTAATTATTCCTTCCTCCCTGTTGTTCTCCTAGCAGTCGATCAAGAAGCAGATCAGGATACGATGACAGAGATCGTCGCGACAGGCGACGCGACTTTGGTAGAAGCAACTGTGAGTGGTGTGCACTTGTGAGGAAGCTCTTCTTACTCAACTGTTTGTTTAGCTGGTCACATGTCGCCTGAGTCGTACTATCGGGAACGCCGAAGATCAGACGATCGCTCTTCCCGTTTTGGAGTTCGCAGGGAAACGATTCTTAACGGGGTAAGGGACTGCTGCTCCACTTTACATGGCTCAATACATGTTTTAAACAGTCCTACAGTGATTACGTACGCGAATACCAGCGCAGTGGCCCCCCACCTCCGATTCCTGTGCCAAGCTATGGACCGGTAATCTAGAAACAATTTTTGCTTTACTTACTCAACGGATATTACTTGACAGCCACCCCCTGGCTATCTGGACCCACCTCCATACTACAGCCGACGTGATCATTCTTCCAGTTATCGCTCATCCCCCAGACGAATGCACAGCAGCCGAAGTCGCCCTGACGAACATCGTAGATCGGTGAGTTATCTCATGTAAATGTTTTTCTAATATGATAAATTTTCTTCGTGTGCAGTATGAGAGAGATGTGGACGATTTCTTGCGTCGGACCTCTTCGAGGGATCGGAGGGACATGTATCGCAGTGAGAGGCGATGAATATTTCGGGATTTATTTACTTTATTTTTTATCTTTGGTATGTTTGTGGTGAATAATAATTTGTTTTCTTATTATGATGAGTGGGAGATGAGAGATTTTTTTTTGTATTTTAAATGCAGAGAAAAGAAACAGATAATTTTTTTTTTTTTTTTTTTTTTTTTTCACATAGCTGCTGCTGCTGGGTTTCGTTTTTAATTACGGTAAACGTCGTCTTCACATGAGGGTTTTTTTTTCTTTCTGTTTTCGTCTTTTCATCTCCTATTTGACAGTTCTGAGAACGGAATAAAAATGCTGTTGTTTACATGCCGTGTGTTATTTCTTGTTTCATTTGGCAAGGGTTTTTTTTTTTCACACTTCAATTTGTGCTACAATGCGAATTCTTAATGCATTCTTGTGCATTGTGTGGAATAAATATTTCATATCCACTCAAAGTGAGTACAATGTACATGTATTGCATAAAACTCAATTTACTTGAAAATGTCATACCATGTTTAATTGTTCAGCTTTGTTGTATAGTGTTGGACTTGCAATCCAAAGGTCAGGAATTTCGATTCGCATGGGTGATCGCATGCCTGAGTACTCGATCTTAGGTCAGGACTTAAAATAGCCTTATAACCAATACAATTTTATTTTTTTTTACTTCAAAAGCGATCGGAAAAATGGCCTCCATTGAGCAATATGCGAGTTCTGCTGAAGCTGAAGCTTTGGCCTAATTACCAAGTTCTTGACTGGACCAGAATGCACTGCGCCCAGCATTTGCAAATATGATCAAATTTGTGTGCGCCACAAAAATTTGGTGTTGAACGTTAAACATTATTTAGTTGTTTTTCAAATTAATTGAAAAAAGGTTGAATTGGAACATAATTTATTCGCAATCGCACAAAATATCTCCTCTGTACATAATACAAAATGCTGGCCTTTCTGAATACAAAATATTCGGATCTTAAATCAATTGAAGTTGTTTTCAGCAATGAATACTAATATTTGTAAAATAATTCGAATTTACAGATCAAATTCGGAAATGAAATTTCTATGTGGAATAAAGATTGGGAAGAATTAGCTAAGATTTATAGTTTGCTGTTAATTACTTTGCAGAGCAACATTACCTATACATACACAAGCAGCTTAAAAAAAAAATTTAAAAAAAAGATCATCAGTTCTGAATTTAATACAATTTTTGTGTGTTTTTCCAGCACAGAGTTGTACACATGCTAAATTTTTAAATCCGTATCATAGAAGGGAAATTATATTCTTCCAATTCACAAAATTGGAAGAAGAAAAAGAAAAGAAAAAAATCAAGGAATCTATTTAGAAAAAAAAGCATGATTTTTCATGAGTATTAAACCAGATTTTAGGAACTAAAATAACAAGGTAACCATTGAGCATGATCTTCACTAAATAATATTCTGCATGCAAAATATACCAAACCAACCATAAATTTGATAGCATGGCCATTTCCACCAATGTCTCTGGGAGAACAAAAAAATAGAACTAATGAGCAAAGAAATGAAACCAATGGCAAGATACAGAACAATTTTGCTGGTGAATAAACAGCAGAAAATAATCGCAATCATAAGAAATATACCAAAAGTGTGCAGAAAATGGCAGGATTGAACACAGACATTCACAGAACAATTTGACTAGCATGCATAAGCCTTGAGAATGGGGAGAGCAGTCGCTTAGATGGACACTTAATGTCGTCAGCACCGTTGATAATCATGGATGGCTGTGCAAACACGCAAAGAACAGAATAAGAGGCACTTTGTTCAAACACACACAGCGGCCAAATTATGGCAACCCAGGAGAACGCACAAGCTGACTGACAGGACATTTTCATGGCAGTAGTTTCCGTTAACTGAAGCAGCTGAATCAGTTTATTTGTTTTAATAATAGTAATAATTTGAGCAGTATGAGAAAGTGGAGACAAAAGAACACGTACAAACTCTGGCAATAGCACCGCTGGAGTGGCGATTATCGAAAAAAAAAAAAAAAATGGAATGTACAAGTTTGACAATTTTTAGTTTTTCTCATTTGAGTCTCTGAGTAACGTTGGCGAGAGCGACGGCAAATGCTTGGATTGTGCTGAAGGGATACTGGAAATCCAAGGTGTATGCATTGCTCTCAATCCGGCCAAATTGCATAACCTGGAGGAGAGAAGGGATGGTCAGTTTAAAGCCTTCAGCCAAAATGTTTCCTCAAACCTGTTTAGTTTTGAATTCCACTTGGAAGTTCTTTGCGGATTCCTGAGTAACTCGGCCACCAAAATCGAGTTGATAGACTTGGCTGTTTTCATTCCACATGGGCGCTTTATTGTGCATGATCAGCGGGTGTCCGTTGGGGCACTGAATTGGGCTGGACGGGCGGGAACTAGCGGGACTGCTGCTGCTTCCGGGCTGCGCTTTGACGTGAGGCAGAACGTCCTCTCTGCGAGCCTGCTTCAGCTGAAAAAACAAGTAATTAATAGAGATACAGAAGAAGAAGAAGCAAACAGACCTTGCGACTCAGCTGTGCTTTCTGGAAGGTTTGCAGGTTCTTGAAATTGTCACTAGTGGTCACGTTCATCTCAAGCGTCGCTTCTTCTTCAGATGCCGCTTGCGATTGACCCCTGCTGCGTGTAAACGACGGCCAACGGAAGAGATCAGAACAGAACAGATCGGAACATTGCTTCTTGAGGTAAGACCTGGAAGGTGAGGAAGGCAGCGACACGCTCTGAGAGGCACTTGAGTCTTTCTTCTGCTGCTGAGACTCCAGAGAATTGCGTCGGATTCCAAAGGAGAATGACTTCTTGGAGACGGACGATCGCGTAGAGTTGGAAGGCAGCGGCTCTCCCTGCTCCATGCCAATCGTGCGCTCAGAGCGAGTGATCTCAATGCAGCGATTGTTCTTGAAAGACTTGTCCTTGAGTTTAGCCTTTGCTTTCGGCTCAGCACCGCTAATGATGTGCTTGTTCTGTGGCTCAAACGCCTGCAAGGAGCTGACCTGCGTCATGAGGGCCACTGAGGAGCCGCCCCCCAGATTGCTGGAGGCACTGAGTCGCCCGGACGAACCAGAGTCTGAAGGAGAACTTATTGTTGAAGGCACAGTGTTTTTGGAAGAGGAGAGCGACAGGGATGAGGCTGAGACAGACGAGAGTTCCGAGAGGGGACTGACGCTCGGGGGCATAGGGTCAGCCGCGGGGCAGATGAGGGCAGGCAACGTGTCCTCTGTGTCTTCATCTATGTACTTGAAGTCAGCGCATGGTCGATCCGCCCATCTGGATTGGGTTGAGGAAGAGGAGGATGAGAGGAGGGAAGCAGCGTCCTCCTGTAAACGCTGAGCAACCATTTCGATGACGCTGGTCGTGGAAAGACTTTCCTGCGGCTGAGACTGAGGTAAGGCAGCAGCTGCGTCCAGCACAGCCGCTGTTTCCTCCGGCAGCACGACCGCCTCGTGCCGGCTCACTCCTTCCTCTGGGCAAACAAGAGAGTAGGAAATGTCAACGGGAGGGAAACAGTCTGCTTTGGCTGCTGGCTTGAAGGATGAATGCACTTCCACTAATCCTGGCACGACAGCCGACACCGTCTCAGGTGAAATTGAAGCGTAATTGTTGCTGCTGTGGTTGGGCAGCTGCAGGGATGCCAGGTGAGCTGAGAACTTCTTGTTGGATGACGCAGGCTGGGAAGCTGCGAGAAACATTCAATAAATATAAAATGCTCATAAAAATCCAAAACTCACATGGCACACCTTCGTCATCACTTTCACTGAAGTGATTTGGATTGTAGGCAGGATCTCGTTGGTGGCATCCAAGTTCATTGCAGGAGAGCTCCATAATTGAGATGGTCATCTGCCGTGGCTGCAGGTGCAGAAGACTCGTCTTGTACACAACTTCTCCCAGGTCTTCAGGCAGGAAAGACGCCAAGCCATGAATCCGAAACTTCGTACCCCAAATGTTGGATGTGACCTCTACTAATTTTGCTGACTTTTGAAAAGCAAAGACAATGAATAGATGTAACAGATGACGGCGAGTAGAGTACCTCAGGGAGATTGTCATCGTACATCATGTCTTCCATGCTCTTGAGGTCTGGCGCACTGTCTCTGCGTGCCACTTGGTCCAATCTCCTGCGCTGCTGTCTCTTACGCTGCATCCTGGGGGAAGCGCAATTGTCCATGACGAAATCCTCATCTGACTCCGACTCTCGGTTCGACTCCTCCTCATTGCTAAGCAACAGAGTGTCATCTTCAACTGTGGATATTAATTACATCATTTTATGAGTGCAAACACATTGCTTACTAAACACCCACCTTGTTGAACAGCGCCTTTGATTTTCGGATCGTAAATGACAAACTCAGGTCGCAGTTTGCTGGCGCGTTTGCCTTTGAGCAGAGGGATCAGACCGCCTAGGTATTCAAGGTACAGTGTGTAGTGCTCCCCAGTGTCTTCCGTCTCGCCATGTCGGATCATCGTGCAGTGCACACGTTCCTCACCAGGGGGAGGCACGCAAACAAATTCACGCAGTTTGTGTGGCTCAGGGTAGAAACCCTGATAAGAAATTTGAAAATAAATTAGACTGATTATTATTTATTAGTAAATAGTTTATAGACAATTCACAGCAATCAGTAGAGAAAATTGAAATTTCAAAATAAGAACTATGATAAGCGAGGTTTCTTACCCGGATGGTGGAAGTGAAAAGTGACAGGAAGCTCTCCTGGATCCTCGATGGCAGCGGGAGTTTCAAGCAATGTGCTTCATGCTTGAGTTGTGCTTGGATGCAGCGTTGGCTGAAGTACTGCAGAGATGAAATCTGCTTGTCCACTCTTGCCGTGTACACGAAGCAGTCAATGGCCAGAAACAGCCGATGGTCAAGGTGACCCCAGGTCAAGGCTAGCACTGGCTTCGTCTGATTATAAGAGATAAGCATGACAGGGAGGGTGGCAGGGAGAAGATGAGGTCACTGACCTGACCAGTAATGGGCATAAGAAAGCGAAGGTGACCGGTGCTGGTGTACAGGCGCAGCTCATTCTGGCAGGACAGGTCAGGAAGCAGCGTGTGACCAGTGACCGCTAGCACATCACCCTCGTTTGACCACTCCATCCGGAGGCCTGAGAAGCAAAGATAGAATAGAAAACAGAAACCATTCATTGAGAGTAAGTAACTAGGCCAATGATGAAGTGGCTGATCCTCCCTACATAGCAACCAGTGCAAATGGTAAAATTCGTTATCGCTCCCGCGGTTCCGGTCCGCAGACACAGACGCAAATGAGGTGCGATCGCCAAAACGGAGCCACGCTTGTCAAGTGAAATTGATTCCAATTGGGTGAGTAGCAGAGATGGCACCCAGTGGCCAGTTTAAGCCGCTCCCTTCTGAGACCACGCCAGCAATAGAAGCCAATTTGGCATTTGCTTAGATTTTTGTCAATTTGAACCCATCGCAATTAAACGACCCGTGGGGACACGGAAAGAGGCAATAACCCAAACTGCAGGTCCCACATCTCCCATTGCTGGGTTTGCACTACGCAGTTGTTTCTGGAGTACATCAGAGCTATAAATACACAGAGCAGCAGCAAAACAAGAAGACAGGGTTAATATTGGCTCAGCATCTCTGTCGCCGAGTGGAATAAATACACGAGAGGAGGGGAATTCCAGCCTCTGACAATTCAGGGTTCGCCTGTCATGGCTGCAAGACTGATGACAGCACAAGCAGGCTAATGTGCGCTGAGAGGAGGAGGAGGAGGCAAGCGAGTCGTTGCACTGGTAGATGAGGAGCCACTCAAAAGGACGGCGGAAGAAGCGGTTGACAGCGGGTATTATCGCAGCGACCGCAGTGAGCATGAAATTTCCACCAATGACTGACAGCTAATTATCCGTTCGAAAGGCAGACGCTGGCTGCGATTTCGATTAGAGAAAGAAGCTGAGATTGGATGACATCGAACAATTCAACGAAGACCACCGCAGGCGAACGACATTATGACCATGCCGAGAAGAACAGAAGCAAATCAGCCAAGAAAGAAAAACTCAGCCTTAAAGGGATGGGGAACTAAATTTTAAGTGATGTTCTATTGACTCTTAACACCAATTGATAGCGTTTCGTGCCAAAAGCACCATGCCTGGATGCAAGCGTAAGGAAATAATGCATTCCGAATAACGGGGTTAGCATTGCGCCTATGGGAGAATGGCTTCCATTACAAAGTATAGGAGGCAAACGTCAGCTGAGGGCTTGCCGTGATTGGTCCCGTTGCCCTCGTGAAGCTATCGAGTTCAGCCAATCAGAACAGAGCATCTTCGCCATAAAATGACATCTTTGTTGTTTACGAAACAAAAGCGTCAGTATTGCGCATGCGTGGTGCACTCTGGCTGACCTTTTTACTGTTTCAGGATGAGAAACCATGGGAGGTGTCCTAGAAAATCGCTCGTTAAAATAAGAAAAATAGCGAAAAATATTTTTTTATTTTTGCGCCTGACTGGTGGCAAAATGATTATTCTATCTATTTCCGAAAAAAAAAAAATAAATATATCCAGGGGTTTAGTCGCAGGACACGCTGATATGACGAGACCCATTGTAAAAAATAGGGAACTCGGTGTTTCATCACAGCGACTGACGTCACGCCTAATTAGCAATATATCTCCCGCGAAATCGTTAGGGATGATATTCCTTGTGTGGGCCAGGCATAGGAATCATTTTTGGTGCATCAAATAACGACTCAAAGTCCATTTTTAACCAGTTCTCCCTCCCTTTAAGTCAAACAACAATAACAAACATCGTGACGTCATACTTCTGGGGGTAACTTGTACCCACACAGTGGGATTAACATCGGGTTCATTTTGACTGCAGAGCACATCTGCAGTGTTATCTGCCTGCGTGACTATACTCGTTCATGGCTTAAACTACGACACTCACCAACTAAATTGGTTTCAATGACTTTTGGGAAGGCGTCGTTGTAGGAGCTCATCAGATGAATGAATCCGTCGAGGAAACACACGGCCAGGATGTGCTCGCCTCTCTTGCTCTCTGTAAAAACACAAAACGGGGCAAAATGAGGAAACGAAAAACACGCGTCTCGCGAGGACTGACCCGCAAGTCAATATTTTTTGGGCAATTAGTCGTAGTGCGAGGGTGTCGGAGTCGCAGGGTGCAAGGCAGGAGTGCCGCGTGATCTACGGGTTCCATGTCTATTGATTGAATGCATTGCACCCGGGGACAGAATGCCTGTCTAAGAGCAGCGAGGGGCACCTTGAGAGGCAAAGGGATTGCGTCGCGGGGGGTCTGCAAGGGTGCTCCAAATGCTAATTGACGCATCACTTCAAAAGGGCGAGAATCGCACCCGAGAGAAACCGAGGTCATGCATGGCTAAGCAGAGTGACTCTGAGACAGTATAGATTCATGTTATGCATGGGATTTATGATGGGCCAACACAGCACCATCCGGGCCTAATCAAAAGACCTTGATGCAGCAGAATTACGGACATCTGCGCATTTAAAGAGTGCTGACCTCGCAAGGCACGCAACCCTCAAACAAGGCAGCAGCGATGGCGGCAGCAAAACGATTCAATCACCATGCAAATGCCACTCGCCAATTCAAGCGCCGGGCTTTTTTTTTTCTGGCGCCGGCTGCTCCGAATACGAATGCGGAATTAACATGGGCGGCACACTCACTGCGAACAGGGGCCTTGGCGGAGGAGCTAGCAGCGGCACTGCTGTCGCTCGATGACGAAGTGTCCTCTCCTGCGGCGTCTGAATGCTGACTGTCATCGAGGAAGAACTTCTCGCAGTTCCACTCCATGCTCTGGACCTCCTGGTCGTCCTCCAAATTCACCGGCGTTACCATGGCACCCGCTGACGTCATGACGATGGCCCGACCGTCCGTCGTGCCGAACATGACCTGGGAGGGGAGACAAACGCTATTATATAGCAACTGCAAAATGATTGATGCTCAGAGAAATCAAGGAGCCAGATCAAGACAAGGCCATCAATTCATGCGACGAAAGGGGGCCAATTCAAGACAAGTGAAAGGCTTCATCAGTGGCGAAAAGAAGCATTTGAAGTAAGCTGATTAGAAGCACTATACACGTCGCAACCCCGCGCAGACGCAAATTGACTTCTCTATGTTAGTGCAGGCCATCATTAGCTTACATATAACATTCACAGTTGCCTTCATGGTTCATACCACTGGTTGATTCGTAACATTTTGCACGGATTAATCTTCACAATAAGATAGTGAGTGAGTGATGGGGTTTTACGGCTCCACCCAATCCGATCGGATGATACGGGCGCCAGAACAGAAGGCCCGGGACCAGGGTTTCCCCCTACTCTTATCGATAAATCCCAAGGGTTCTTTATCCTGCATACCACCATAGACAGTAGTACACAGCGCCCGGCCTTGTTACGCAGTTGGGCAGCACTGCAGAGTCACCGAAGAATTACAATTATAACGAATTACAATTATAATTCACAATCATAACGCACGTGGCCTGATCGGGTCTCGAACCCGGGACCTCGACCCCCACGGTCGGCATTGGATTCTTCACAATAAGATAATATAACTTTCCAGACTACCCACTGAGTACGCGGTACGACAGAAAGCAACAAATTCGCACAAGTAATATAATCCCTCAGCACCGAATGCAATTTTTACACAATCGGTGTTTTTCCTTCCTAAGAGAGCGAGATGAGATACCAGGAATTCCCAGAAATAAAAGCCTCGCACCTTTTCGTCATCAGGCGTCCAGGTGCAACAGGTAATAGAGCAGCCTTCCAGGTTGATCATGGTCGACCAGTACCTCTGACCTGCTACTGAGCCAGCCAGGACGAAGCCATCACGGTAGCAAATCAGCGCCATGTGCCCTTCGTGAGACCACGCGAAATCCGTGACCTGACAAGAAAAAACAAAAAAACAAAAAAAAAAACAGCATGAATTATAATGAACATCAAAATATAATTATTCCATTCAGGAACAGATTATATTGTCCTATATTCGCCGTGTTTGGCATTGGTGAATATGCAATCAGTTACCTGGCTATTTCTATCGTTGATCAGTTCGATTGACCATCGACCCTCGTGTTTGATCCACACGAATATGACGCCACTTGTGTCGCATGTCGCCAACTTCTGGTATGGCTCATTCCACCGGACGAGGATCACCTGCGAAAAAGAACAATATTTAGCACAAGAGAAAACATGACTCCAGATCCTATCAGGAGACAATATCCGAATTTATAAACACGGGGTGGTTCTATATAAGACACATTGCGTGACACCCAGTTGGCCGCTCCGACCGTCGTCTACTCGTTAGACAATGTATAAGACAGGGTGGTGGAAACTACTCACACAATATCTAGGAATTTCTCGGAATTTCTCGGAGAGAGTAAGGGCACGAGACATGTTGATCAATATGCATGACCAATGAAGAATGAGGTCCTAAGCGACCATGATTCTATTTGTGCAAGATACTACGTCCCACGAGGGAGCGAGAATTCCATTTGCGAAGATAACTTTTTCCATCAACAACTGTCCTGTGTACATAATGCATTTACGTTTGCGGCATATAGCACGAGAATTGACCCTATTCAGTCAGTGGCAGCGAATCTCTGGCTTTTAGAGCTTGACAAATACCCTTGGAAGAGTTTTACGACCGCGCGAGGGCAAATCAAAGGGCCCAAGGTCAGCCACCCCAACCCTGTTCAGCACAACCATAGAAGCAATGCACATGAGGAAGAATAAGAGAGGTCGGCGCACTCCGTATGGGCTCTAAATGACGGGTATCCGCTGGGATCACCATAGCAATACATATTTCGCATGAAGGTCAGTCGAGTGCCCCGTACACGTCGAGCAGAAGGGGCAGCGTAAGCAGTGCATGAAATGGGCTTTATCAGGCGCATCAACCAGCGCAGCATACGCCGACCTTGAAGGACACGGACGATGACTAATCGACGCAACGGGAAGGGTCAGAGGTCGACATATAAAGGCATATGCACCGTACGCAGCGTGCACACGCGGACGTCTGGATGGGGTTCGCGTGTTGAAGATTTGCCGGATTTGCATGCAGCCAACTTGTGGCATTTCGCAGCTTCCGATTGGATAGCAAGTGCATTTCTTTAGAGTGCATCGTGGGTCGGGTTGACAAGTGCAGGGCGAGACGATGAATTACTATGACCCCCCTCCCCCCACCCAAAAAAAAAACCCCCCTGATATCAACAGGTTGCCATGGAAACCCAAGGAATTCGGCCGCCTGTTCCGACACAATGAACGGAAAGAGAATCGATTGATAGCTAATTCCGCTAATTCGATGACAATAGAATTGACAGAAGTGCTCCATCATTTAACACTGCGCCGCGTTTCATATCAAACCGCGCATTCATCACGCCGAAACACAACGAACCACTAGTCGAGGCATCCGCGCAATAAATTTAGTTTTCGAAATTTATCGCTGAGATCTTCTCCGCTTTTGTTCGACACAATCGAGCGAATGAAAAGGGCGACAGAAAATGCACTAAACGTACAACAAAGGAAGACAAAGGGACCAACATTAGGCCTACACGCACATACATCGATTGAAGAATGGCCTCGCTTTTTCTCTTTCGCTGTCCAGTTCACTCTGTTTTCGTTTGTTCGTTCAACGGTAATAACCAGACTTGAATGGCGTGAATCACGTGACATCACGTAGCATCTATAGACAACAGTCGGAGACACATTCGCCGCATGATTGGGGGATTGCTTCCAACCCTCTTGGCTGACATGGACGCCGGAACATAAGCCTGGGACCAGGGTTTCCATCAACCTTACCAATAAATCGTTAACATCGCATGATGGATTCACCATCATGCATTATCTACAAACAATACCGTTGCTGTACCTTTCTCGTCCTGTGCTTTTAATATCTACCTCTTCCCTCGAGACCTGACTGACGACAAGGAGGATATAGATAATCTTCATCAAATCATAACATCTAAAACATAGTTATATTACCTACAGCCCCTGCTTTCGCAGTACATGTATATGCTGAAGTACGGAAAAGGGCCAAGCCTTACATATGCTATATGGCAGATATCAGTTGCATTAATCTTCGGGGAAACGTACGAGAAAGGAAGTGAGGGAACGAAGGTCCTTCGGGAGAACCGCGTGGAGCTGATTTTATTCCGCGGACGAAATTAGATTCGTGTCAGAATTCTCTATCGGAAACGAAGGCGGTATCGACATCAAAGCTAAATATGCAGGAAGAATCGAGGAAGTGCAAGGATATATGTACTCTGGAAATGCGTATCGGGTGGGAAATAAACACATATAACTCAGGGCATGCTGCTATTATGATTACATGTAGTACTACTACAGGTGAGAAAAAAAAGGAGGAAAACAACAGTCGATCAGTCAACATCGATACAATTTAGTAGTAAGACGAATCCTAAATTACAAATGAGTGAATCTCTGTTAATTGCATGCTCAGCAGTGACAACCATCAATCAATCAATTCATTCAATGCACCGGCATTTCCTAGCTTACATACCGTACTGACCATTAAAATATAATTGCACAACAAGACACCTTGCGCAATGCCAACAATCGGTGTATCAGGGCCAGTAGATTTTTCTATTAATGCTTATCTTGACCAGTAACCAGGTAACGCAGTTGCTACACCAGGAACGTCATTCGATGAGCCTAGACACAACTAACACCAACAGCTATTTGTATAAAGTGGAATTTGTCCACCGCGGGGGCATAAACCGAAGATTTGTTGCGACACACGTCAAGAGAGAAATCTGAGAGACAAAGGCGATTATCGGGGACACCGTTCGGCCCCTTCAGGGGACAACAGCACTCTGTTGTTGGAGGATTAGCGGACGCCTTGTTCATCACATGCTGTCCATGACAAGCACTGTCGATTGACGACCACTTCAATGCGATCGCGTGTCCCTGGTCCTCTTCGCCAGAAGTGGATCGGAGCTCGTTACATGCACCCTAAACAATATCGAAGGCTTGCGTGGGGATAAACTCAGATAAGGCGCGCGATTCACAGCACATAATAGGCTGCAGGCGGTGGCACTGTGCTGTATGTTAATTATAAAAACATCAGGGTATATATTGTATCAATGTCCATGCAGACTGGGTGCGAGCCAAATTTGGGAGTAATGTGAGGAAATAATATTGTAGCATAGCCCGCGTGCCTCCCTCGAAAGAGTGCTATATTCATGAATATTCATACCGCGGACGAAGCTAAATAATGACGTCATTCGCGCTAATGTCAGACCAATTCGGTACAATTCCTTCCCAATCAGCCACGATGAACTCAGGCGGATGCATGACTTAATAATATATAATAACCAGGTCACTGACCTCGCTTTTTAATGCCAGCCTACAAATTAGCCTATATTTTCAACAACCTACCAATTTCACGTGTAACAAATGTATCTATTCCTGGCTACGATATCCACAACAGAATAAAGGACGACGCAATTTAATGAATTTATACATGAAATTCCTCAGCGGGGAAATCCCCCCGATCCTTCCTAATCCACTTGCGTTTATTTGTTTTCCATGAAAAATAAAACTTGCAAATCCCAATGAACAACAATTAGCATTCGCGAGCGCCTTACTGATGAAAATGAGTCAATTTAGTAAGGCGGCATTTACCGTATACGATTCTTTCACTACAACTACAAATTCGATCGGCTCTCCTGAAAGAGAAAAGAGAAGAAGCGAAACATGTCATTGTATAGGCGATGAAATGTAATCATGGACGCTTCTAAGCGGCTATTATGCCGAGGAACACACATTTAAAACCGTCCATGAAATGGCAAGAATACGCACCACGGAGATCAAAACAACACGACTATTATCGCGGCATTGCCCAGGGGCCAGAGAAAGACGCGGCCCTGGCGAGAATGATACATGCCATATGTACAGACAATTCGTAATAAGTCAGGTATGTTAAAAACTCCACACAGGGTAGATATTAATTATAAATAATATAATAACTGTTTTGAGATTATGAGATATGCCAGAAAAGGTAGAACGCTGTATAATAGCGCATGAGGCGAATGCGACTGAACAAAGCGAAGCCTCTCGTGCTGCTTCTAAGCACAGACACGTACAATGAGTTTGTAATCGAGATGAGCTGATGAAGAGGGAATAATATCAAAGAAGCCCCACAGTACGCCATCCTGTCATGCGACTCCACACTTGGCGCCACAAACATATTGTGCGGCTTCTATTTGTCTTCAGAAATCAACGAAGCGAAAGATATGCGTCCAGTGCATGGTGCCAACCTCAAACATGAAGTCGCATTTTCCCGGCATCTTTAAACAGGAAGCAAACCGATGTGCAACCAAAGGGATGACTAAACTGCTTCATCACTATTCACTATGGCAACTATAACATGCACAGAAGAAGGAAGATTACACAACTCGCGGAAGCGCAAAGATCAGGATTAATTTCAGGCCTGGGTGCGCGCGCCGGTGGTTGCGCGTTTATATCCGGGTCGTTGGCGGGGAATGAAACAGAGACGCGCTGCCCTAAACCCGCTTTGAAAACGGATCAGAGCTGTTGATGAAAGTGGCCTGACGAGGATTACAGCCAGCTCTGTTGTCTTCCAACCGGCGCATCGGAGGAGAAGGAGGAGATAAGTGGCTGCTGCGTTTCGATCATGCAGCCGCCGCAGCAGCCGCCACAGCCGCAAACTCTCCGATAGCAAGTCTCGGGAGAAGCTTAACAAAGCACCAAAAACGGATCGAGTGTAAATGCAGGAAGAACGACATCGAAATGCGAGCGCAGTGGCCCCTTGAGCCCCATCGGCGGATACCGGCGCCGACCCTTGTCTCAATTGGTCTGACTGAAGAGCGTTTCGAGCCCTGTGTGTTTTTATTCTTTTTCCTCTTCCATATACTCGTAAAATTTCCTGTCTGGTCAGAAGAGATGAAGAATGGCAACAAAAACATTCCTGCGGAGTCAGTGATTTTTCGGGGGCTTTGTATCTACATAATGGAAAGGACTTGTAAGGAAGAGCGAGAGTCAGACTGGAATTCGGATATGAGCTCAGGGGCAGATATCTCCGCGCAACCTGTCGTGGCACCGAGTCTGCACAGTGCGCACTCTGTCAGCAGAGTAAAAATATAAAAGGTTTCGCTTTTCCGGATAAATCCATGATGAATTATAGCCCAATTTCCAGTAACGACGTAATGGACATCCAAAATGGTGATCGACACCCAAAAATCCGAAATTGACACTTAAGAAGGGCTTACGTTTAAGGTCAGCATTGATCGGAGGATTATGACAGCCGAGTGTCAATATCAGCCACATGTGTCCATCAACACATTGAACAGCGAATCGATGGCACAGAGCGGCAGGAGGTGAAGGTCGTCGGGAGCACCATATTGACCACATCGCATGAGAATGATCAGATGGACCATAATATGCATCTACACACAGTATTCTAGAGTTAAACCTAATAATGCGATATCTGATGCTAGCGAGAAGAAATTACCCAAATACAGGATTATGCAAGGGTGATTTCATTGTTCATGGAGACCTTCTACAACAATATACATATACCATTTATTTGTGGCATAACATAGAAATGCAATTAAGGAACCCCCCCTCCCCCCTCCCTTTTCCCACACTTCCCGGAGCCTTAATATCCATCGGGGTGTAATCAGGAGAGAAACGCTGATTAAATTATAGCAGCCGATTACGTAACAGATGTCATCACGTTTCCCTGTCACGATTCCTTGGCTTAGAAGTCAGCATCGTCTGCGCGTAGATTTTCTAGTACACAGAACAGACGCCTCACCGAGGAGCATCGAACGCCCGCTGTTGCGACGACGCTGATATTGTGCGCTGTGAAGGAGGAGGCCTTCGGGTCGGTTTAGCCAAAGGCAAACACTATTACTGAGGATGAAAAGCGAAAGATGGCACGATGCACTGTGGCTGCTGCTGCTGCTGCTGCTGGCTCTGAGGCGGCAAGGGGAGCAGAGACAAAGAGGCAAGAGCCGATTAGAGAGCAGAGCATCCAGGAGACAGAGAAATCGAATCAAAGATGGCTCACGATGCAATTGCAGGGAAGACGAGGAAGAGAGGGCAGCGGGAGGTAGACGTTGTTAACACCGGCGCAGACTCAAAGACACAACGGCCAGCGCCCCTTTCCACCCTTTCTTGCTTCGGGCAAAGAATTATCGTAGAGATTCGAGGAAATCAAATTGTAGAGCAACGGACGGTGAGGTCACTACGGTGCAATCTTTGCTCGTATTTAGTGACATCACAGCAATGGTGAGCGATGGATGGTGATGATGCGAGGACCGCTGTGATGTATTGGTTTTGTTCCTGAGGCACCATTAAGTCAAGTACATGCACTTCATGGTTCGCTGAACGTGACTGCAACATGGAAAAAAACCCACGTTGTCTAATGCATTTTGCCAACCATTCTGGCAGATGATTGATAATGGCATGACTAATGTACACGGCTAATCAAGTCGAGAATGGATAAAGTTCAAACTATGATGCTGGCCATTGCGCTTGTTATTCTGAAAATAATTTGCCTTGACTACAAGATATTAATTTCAGAAGATGCATTATAATAAAATAAAAATTGCACCACAAATGCAAGGTCATGATTAAACATGTGTACTGCACATTGAACAGAATGCGAAAACTAATGACTGGAAAATAATTAAATAATTCTCCAGGGTGCAGGATGTAACATTGATATGCATGTATTCATGAGGTTGACTAGTCGACCAGACGGCCTTTTCATCTATCAACATTCAATTCTGAACGCCATTACGACGATATACTGTAACCGTACAATCCATACATTAAGCAACATACACCTCACCACCCAGACTTCGAAGCAACGATGTATCAGGGGAAATGTTACGTAATGAGATGAACCTGAGGAAGAGGAAAGGGGGACAGATTGATTTCTTGACTTCCACATTCTTACGACTGCTAATGCACTCGTTAATTCGACCAACTCAGGTTCCATGGAAGCAAGCGGATAAACGAAAAGGTCGGAGCACTTTGGCCAGTTCACAAAGTCATGGGTATGTTCGCAAAACGATCGGATTACCGCGGTTTGATAGACGTATCAACGAATGGATGCGGTGCTTGCGAAAATGCAGAATCATTCAGCTTCTGAAGGAGTTCATTTCAGTCCTTATACTGTCATAATGTCATTACATTTCACGGTATCGGGTGTTGCATCTAACAGAGAATGACGAAGTTTGAACGTCGTGCAAGACTGGTGCTCCTCAAACTCAGAGGAGCACCAGTCTTTGATTCAAACGAGAGCCTCAGACTGAAATATTATTATGAGAAATTGGTTTATAACATTTCCGGGAACAAACAAAGTCGCCATATGGAAACCAAACTGCAGATAACAAGGATGTGATTATGGCCGGTGCACCTGTCAGCAGTGGTTGCCTCCTGAATAGCGTCCAGAACACGAAAGAAATACGATCCAAATATAACGTCCATTCCTGACGCATACACAGCCACCATGCCAACATGCAGGTGGACCCACAGCGACCTCTGTTTGCCAACAATGTCTGTTCTTGGGGCATTAGGGCAACCTGGGTTCGGCAACGACCTGCTCATGTGGCAATGCTTCTTTGCGCTTAAAACCTTGCATGCATCATTGGTAAAAACGGGTTTCCTATTGTGCCTGTGTTAATAACAACCACTTCGCATAGCGATCGCTTGTTTAATTCATGAATCAAAGAAGCAGACAGAGAGGCCGTCTGTGCATGCTTTATCGCATAAATCAATCACTAGTTCGGTGACTTCCAATATGATTATCACTCCTTTTTTTTTGCTTTTTTTTTTTTTTTTTTGTATAGTATATGAAGTGCACAAATTATTGATTAAAATATCAAAAAGCTTGTGATCATATCTAAGAGCACATACCTATACCATTGTGCTGGAGCGCCCATTTACTGCCATATGAATAACATCTCAGTTGTCGGTTTTCCAGTTGTCGGACTTGTCAGACTTCCGTCTCCGTGGCAATCGCCGTTAATGTTCCGGAATATCCCGAAGAGCTTCCGGCGATATTCGGAGACATTTTGGTGCAAAATGAGATTGCATCCTTTGCAGAAACAACAGGAGTCACCGAGGACAATTACGTGATTGAATGATCGGAGACCGACTATGTACGTATAGTCATAATACAACCATGCCCCATAAAACGCTGATGGGAAATTAGACCCACATCATATTGTAACACAAGATCGGAAGTTCTCAGCTACCGAGTGTATCGAACAAATATTGTATATACGGTAAGCTATAGCATCACCAAGCAGCGCATATACGCACTGGATAACAAAGGCCGTCGAAGCAGGAGAAACACGGCATTTGTAATCATAACACAGAGTGGAAAGAGAGTACGTACATCCCAGATTCCCAGGCCATTGTGAAGGCAAACATTAGGATCAAATGCAACATCAATGAGAGATGAGCAAAGCAATCACTAACCTCGCTGCGATGGCCTCGGAGATTGAAGTTAGTCCTTGGCGGAGAGTATCCCAGCTGAGTGGCGCAGGACGTGAACGTCACTCCAACAATTCCCTTTGCATTTCCCGTCGACAGCCAACCATCCCGACAAGACCGCTTCTGGCAAGATAGCTCAGCCGGCCAAGCATCCGGGCACTGTCCCATCCACGACAGCGACTGCACAGCGCAGTCTGACCGCATGGGAGATCGGTTGTCCTCGAAGTGAGCGAACATCATTGAGGAGTGAAACAACGCATTGCAGCAAGCGATCACGGTGTTCTCCTCGAATGGCACGGCTCACCACAGCACCATGCTCTTAAATAGGCAGCGGCAGCTGAAGCAGCCGCACCAGCCGCACCAGCAGCAGCAGCAGCAGCAGCGAGAGAGGCGGTTCTGCAAAGCAAGAGAAGGAAGTGGTCAGCAATTGCAATCGATACTTGCCAATCTCATCCTCGGAGGCGTCGATTTCAGCATTGTTTATGCGATTGACATCACATATTTTGTCCGCATGAATGATATCACGCTAACTATGTTTAGTAATTATTCGCATCAATCCATTTAATTAATAAATATTATATTAAATAATATGTACATGTAATGCTGAATGTGATTGGTTAAATATTTGAAATTACGAGTGCACGTACACGTATTATGCTGTAAATGCTATATATAACTCACTATTTTGACATGTTCGGAACTTATGCATAGTACTACAGTTGTATGCGCTCTTAATAAATTATAACAAACCCGTGTTTCTTGTAAGTTGAAACTTACACACTAATATATATATAATCGCTGAGTTGAATTAAAACCCATCACCTACATGCACGTGCGGGCAAATTTAACATCGTCTTCATTTAGCAAAGTGACTATTATGTCAAATTTTGAAATTATAAATAATTATTTGACGTCGGTACAAGCCTTGATCTATTTGTCAGTATTAACTCTCTATTTTTCCCTTTTTCTTTTTGTCTCTCAAAAATAGCCCTGATAAAATAATCAATATGTGTACCAAAGTTTAGCCACATTATCCTCTGAAAATAGCACCGCCATTGTAGGCAGTGCAAGGGACATTCAGCTCAGAATAACAGAAAATAGATTTCCGCCTGAATGTCGCTAAAACGACCTGTCACCGCATCTCATGCACGGCACCGAAGAGAAGCATTGGTCAGTTAGATTAAATAAGTAAATTCTTGATATCAGGAAAAATCACACACTGTGTTTTCAAAGCACTGTTGGTATACTTGTACCGGTCGGGTATCCGCTCAGTTACTGAGCTAATTGCCTGTTAGCATGTCTTACTTGTTGGCCGTTCTCACCATTGCGTGATCGCAATGCATCTACGCTCGATCCAGTGTAGTAAGTTATTAAAGTCGCTCTCATTTTGCTGTCTGTGTCTGTCTGTGCCACTATTAATTATCATACAATCATCAAGGAAATCATATCAAACAAAATCTCAGTGTATCAATCATTATTATTATTATTTCTTTTTTTCTTCTTCTAAAGAATGAAGTGAAATCAAATAACTGATTATATACAAATTGTGACACCCGTGGGAAATCATTATCTCACTCAACCAAATACTGATATTTGAGGGTATGCTAGTATTTTGTTGTGACCATGGTTGAAACACAACTTTTGCTGAAACTATTTCCATCAATAAAACTATTTTAGTAAAATTTTTTTTTTTGTTTCGTCAATGGTATACACAACTAGAATGACCTTCACCTTGGCCCCACAGACACAAATATCACGCGGGTATTATGGGTGATTGAATGAATATATGTTCATTACGATAACCTTAATTGAAGCTAAACGTATTGCGGGTCTTATGAAGTTTACAGTTTATCACTACATAAATCAAGTTATTTGCTTAGGTAATAACACTAATTGGTTAATCTTGAAGTCTAGTACTATAGCACATAGTATCTATAACATTACGTTTATACTACAGAATAAGTATTGCGTCAAGACAGAACAAAGGATGTACATAATAATTATTTACATGGAGAAATGACGTCACAGACGCAGACTGTGCATTTTGACGCCAGAGGCATGATGTGTGGATGGGACTGCCCTTCTCTAGGTGGGGTCGTTAATGTTCTCAGAATGCGAAATCCCTTCAATGTACTTTCTATTGCATGCAACGGAGGACAAAGCCGTGGCTGGCAACAACCAAAAATAAAACATAGCGAGAATAATGGTGGAAATATTGGAATGTAGCGATTAATCAGACGAAACAGGTGTTCCTGAATCTAAATACAAAAACAACCAATTCGGACATAAAACGAATCAGGAAGGGTAGAAAAAAATCACAACAACAATAATCAGTCCAAAACCAATGTTTTATGGATGTTCTTGCAAATCATGCTGATATCGCAAATGAGGCAAGCAGCCAACTGCAATCCCGTTGAGGTCTGAATTTGATCACATGGAATCTGGGTTGAGTTTCATATAAATGTGGAGATTCACGGTATATATAATTACCGATATCTATATCATATATTTAAATACATGTATACTGAAAACTAGCGTAGTTCTCGAAATATGCCTCTGTGCTCAAAATACACCCCCAAAGAGTCGATTTCGGTTAAAGCCCAAGAGAGTCGACTTGATGCCCTCGTCTGTGTCGGCCGTTCTCCTATCTCCGTGGTATACCGCACCTTATCAAATTCTCGGGCAGACAAAGTGCATTTCTGGGAGACCAAACATGGCGCCAAGGACGCTGCGTGTGATCTCAGAGGCCATAGATCAGAGAGAAAAAGCGCAGCGTAAATATGACGTAACATCCCAAATGGTTGGCGGAATGCCAAAAGATGAGGTCACGGGGTTCAGCAGAATGTGACATCATCTCGCGTCGCCGGCGCACGGGGAGGTGTTAGCTAGACTAGTAGGCGGTGAGCGTGATCGTGATGGGGTTTTACGGCTCCACCAAACCATTCGGATGATACGGGCGCCAGAACAGAAGGCCCGCGACCGGGGTTTCCCCCTACTCTTATCGATAAATCCCAAGGGTTCTTTATCCTGCATACCACCATAGACAGTAGTACACAGCGCCCGGCCTTGTTACGCAGTTGGGCGGCACTGCAGAGTCACCGAAGAATTACAATTATAACGGATTACAATTACAATTCACAATCATAACGCCCGTGGCCTGATCGGGTCTCGAACCCGGGACCTCGACCACCGCGGTCGGCATAGGATTGCAGTCAGCCGGTCAAACCGACTGAGCTATTCGGTGCCCCATAGTAGGCGGTGAGAGTTAGTAATAATGGTATATTATAATGGTATATTATATTTAGATTCGGAAATGACCCTCGCTGTCGATACTAATAACAATAATTGGTGTATACTTTTCGTCTACGCACTTCCACTACAAAACTACCTTTAATCAGAATTAATTAATGATCGATAGCATCAGTTTCCGGTAACTACATGAAACTTAATGTGAACTTTATACGTATGTGGTCTCAAAACCACATGATTGGTATTGATAAAAAACCGTTAATTGTGCCAAACATTTAATGGCAACAAGAGGTGCACCTCGAGTCGAATATTTATGCTGCCTCAACCCAGATCGATTTTTGCAATTTTTGGTTACAACATCTTGGGCCAGGACCCATCAACAGCATCTCAATTTCCATTTCTCGTGAGACCCGACCCAAAAAGGCATCGATTCTGGTGGATCAGGAAAGGGGTCCCTCCATACGGGGGTCATGACCTTTGACCCCAATATGGTTGGGCCTTGAAATGTTGCTGAGCTAATCGGGCGATTGTGAGTTCCTGGCACATCACTTGCCAAAGCAAACATTGGTCGGTAACAGTTACGCAGACCTCCGATTGCTACTCCACGAAGACGTGTCTCCGCCGTAACCCATGGTTACCATCCGGCACTCTAAAGTATTCATTACCGATCTCTGGTACAGAGGAACAACCGTTGCCTTGCTTGGCAGCGCAGGAAGGATTTATCAATGAAAATAGGATTTCCAGAATTGCTCAATTTCTGTGCGAACAGAATATAAAAAATAACTAACTGTTGATCCGAACGAATATCCAAACCATAGAGAGAAGAGACAGTGTTGAAAGAACGGTGCACAATTCTATACCCCTATAAGCGAGCTAACACAGAAATATTATTAGATTTTCAATTGTGTCTCTTCGAGTGACCAAATTTATTCATTGGATTGATCACACCCAGCGCATAAAGCATTGTGACGATACTGGTAAACATGAAAACGCAAGTATACAACCAGTACAAGTGAAGCGAAGCTCGTTATCACGTGACACAATTCCTCATTAGCATTATATACGTGGGAGACATTGACAAATTACAATTTCTAGAATGTTCAATGCGTGACTACAAATGAGTAGTAGTAAAATAATAGTAAACAATAGAAACATACTATACGCCCATGGCCATTGCCGATCAGCTTCAGAATGCTGGAATTTCCTCGGAAAACATGCACATAATATTCCAAAACGTCATATTCCAGGAAATATCCAATGGCAGCTCAGGATTTCCACATAAATTAACCGTTTCCTAGCAACAACAAAATAAGCTGCTAATTAATAGTTCTGTACTCGGCGACATCAAAACTGGACTAGAAAAACACAACTAGTCAGCGGGAAGCTGAGTAATTAACACCTTCTGCGTTACTTAAATTTCAACAAAACAAATACAGGTACTCCCAGAACAAAACCCATGCTTAAAGACACCTTTGTGTTGCTCTGCGGATACCAAATTCTGGTTTTTACCACGGTGTTTCTCCGTGACAGCACTGTGTAGTTATTTGAAATGTTCATCATCAAAATGTCCATATACAGAGTGGGCCAAAAGTAGTCTGTCTACTCCACGTTAAGTTCAATTTCATCAACATTTATGCCAATTTATCTCTATTAATAGAGTGCACTCAACAATCAAGAGAGTAAAATCAGATGAGCCCATGAACGAGCATTAAGGAATGTCATCTCTTGAATGACGCTTCGATACTAACTGTTGTTTGTTTTGATAGTAGGAGATAAACTTTAGTGCTACTGTCACAACAATAGCACTCTCAAACAAAACAATAGTACGAGTGCGATGCTTTATCTGTGTGTCAAATGAAGCCTATCCATGGTTCATGGCCCTGTTTGCCGCCAAAAGTGGAAATATCATGGAATGTTGAGTGCACTCTATTGAGATAAATCGGCATCAATGTTGATGAAATTGTAATATAAATTATAAGAATAGCAGTATGACATGTTAGACTAACAATACCAACTATTTAACTATCTTATTTTAGTGTGATTTTTACACTGCGATCTGTTTAGTAACACTTTCTCAGAAATGCGCAGTGTCATTGAAAAGCATTGGAATCTTTAACATAGAGTAGAATCAGTAGATGGACTACTTTTGGCCCACTCTGTGTTATAAGGAAGGAAATTGTTGTTTTACGGCACACCAACACTAGTGAGTGTTATACGGTGCCAAACACGTATAAATTACACTCTGTGTTATAGTTCTTACAATTACTTTGATGTAAGGTTTTGTCTTGGTGCAATAAATAATTACGTGTATTGTTTTCAGTACACACGTGTTGGATTTGTGGCATTGCGTCATAATATCACTGTCTGCATTTTACCAAATCTGCTTAATAATTCCGTCAGTTCCTTTTAACCCTTCTCTTTTCCCTTTTTTATTATTATGTTTTATTATTATTATTAAAACGCATTTTTTTTTCTCGTGCTATCAGTGTTTTCTATTTGTTTGATTTAGATTAAAATTAAAAATAATTATACTTTTATGTTAACATGGGCACAATGATCATAAATCTCGTTTATTCTTTTGTTTTATAAACAATGCGTGTTTTTGTTTGTTTGTTTGTTTGTTTGTTTGTTTTGCTTTTTCTTTTTCCCAATCATCTCCTGCTGTATCTTTCTTTACTTTCTTTACAGAGTCTTATCTTACCTCTTTACTACTGTGAAGAATAAAAGTTCAACCCTATTCAAAAACTGGGACACCTCCAATCTCTGTAAATCTGAGGTGACAGGTATGTATGGCTATTCATATTGTACTAATGTGTACATGTAAAACAAGTAAGAGCACGTCTGACTAGAAAATTGCTATTAAGCAGTACACTGTGAATCTGTGATTGATTTGTTAGCAGTATGTACTACACTAGTATATTAAAGATGTATAGTGAAGGTTTCATCTGTTAAGAGCTTGAGGTAGGCTTATATCCACAACAAAAGCATGTGTGCATCGAATGCGACCAAACTTAAAAATTAAAAGGATTTCTCTTGTGATAGATATCGACATCAGATGCCATTCAATGAAATATCAGTGATTGCCAACGCATCAATAAATGAACCAGCGGGTAAAGCATCGCGAGTCAGCAAGGTCCAGCGTTGTTGACCGACATCGTTCAGAGGCGGCGCCACTGCGCGCGCTGTATTAAAATCTCCCACTGGAAAGCACCGTTTGTCGCATCTCTGTGTAATTTACCTATGGTAAGCAGGTCTCGACGGGATATTTCAAGAGAGAACTTCATTGAGGCCACTTGTGTGCTGACAACCCTTCGATTTCAATTCATTTGTCATCGATTTCAGTATCCACCTCGCGGACGCCATGCACAGCTCCCCACAAAAGATCGCATCTGCCGACAAACACATTTTCTCCTGAATTCTGAATGTTTTCCATGAATACGTCTTCCATAACACGTGTTCGTCCACGGAGGGTCTGCAGTCGGAACAGTGGACGCCGGTGGAGCTCTCTCCCGCGTTCAATTATATTCAATTATTAGCTTTTCAATTGCTGTAGCATCCGTCGTCGGCGATGTGAATTGTCCTTACATAATTAACAAACTAATCGCACAATACTTCTGGGTTTTTTCCCCACTACCACGAGAAATCTGTTGACAGTGCAACGTCCCGTCAGAAATGCTACCAGCCAACGCCGATAATTTCGTGCCAAAATGAAACACTAGTCAGTTATTAAAAGATTATGCACTGATATACTAGTTACGAAACCTGTACACGTGTAGATACGTGTTTTTATTTTAAAAAAAAAGGGGACGTATGACTAACCAATTGCGTTGAGATCGTGTAATAATTAATAATCAGGTGATAATACGCATATGGTCCATCCACTTTGCATAAAGCATATCCTTGCTTAGAACCATCACTAGGACTAAGACGACAGCCCGAGGACCGAGTAGCACATGCGATGATATGTCCCAAGGCAGCACTAGGCCACTACACAATCGATTACTGGGCACTCAGAGAGAAATGGACCATAATGGTCGCTTAACATCCCCGCACTCTGGGAGACCAACTAGCTCCTCGTGCAGCCTCTTGCACGGCGGAGACGTTACTGGCATTCACATCGAGGGATAAAAGCGTTGAGACTTGCGAGCAAATGTTGTCTTTTAGGGTTGGCCTTGAATAAGATGGTCGTGTGACCAATGTACGCCAGACATGAAAATAGAGAAGCAGAATGGCTCATCTGCGGTCTCGTGTGTATTTTATGCATTCGAGAGATTGTGGTCTTGATTATTGCTGATGTTCCTGAGTGGGTGCACTGGCCAAATGTAGATAACATCATCATGTTCCCTGCCTGGAATATATTGGCAGTAATACAGTATCAGCTATACTAGTATACTCAGAAGCTGTAAATATAATTCATAAACTGCCAATGCCCCGAAGGATATACCCACACGACAAATTTTCTTTAACTTCAGAACAAAGCGGACCCGAGCAGCAATCCACGCGAGATTATTGACCGAATTGCACTGATTCGCAGAATCGGCAATCGACCTCCAGAGATATGGCCATTGCATGATGTTGTTGTGGCGCCGTTTCACAGAAAACCGTCCCGAAAGACAAATGCCAGGAGATATGGCAAAAGCGAAAGACGAAGAAGTTCAATAGCGCCGATTATCCATCATGGTCGAACTGGGTGATCCGATTAGCTGGGGGGAACATCCATCGCGGGCCGTGTTTTCTCTCGGCCTGACCTTGTAAGGGCAAACGCTGGCTTCGCTGCTTCATCATAGAAACGATCATTGCCGGGATATGTATATGACAAGCAGCAGTCTAATGGACGCTGGCCGGTGATCCCGTGGCATCGAACCATAAAAGAAGCTCCGTGGCAGAAACAAGTGCTGATTGAAGCGACAACGAAAATTGCTGTTAGCCGTTCTGCAGAACGCCATGTTGGTCGAGTTGTGGAGTCAGATGTCTGTGTATTGTGCGCGTATTGGCGAGACGACTTGGGGCATATATTGAGATTCCGATGGCTGAAGATGAGCCGGATTCACAATAAAAGGGGATTAAATGATAAATGCATTCAATTTACACCCACCAATTGGTTAAACGTAAAGGAATAGTAAACGAAAGTTAATTCTATAAGGTTCTCACATAAATGTCCAGTTGGCTTTTAGGACTCGCAAAATTTGAAGCTACGTGGATTGGCAAAATGGTTTTGTCAGGGTCAATCTGAGGGCTACTGCTTGGCTCTAATGATGCCCGATGTTCTCGATGTGTTGTTCGTCGCCATCGATATTCAGCTCCTTCGTAAGCCGGATTCGCGTTTCATGTTCCGGATTTGGCATGGATGTTAATGGTCGTGGTGTCCATTTCGCTGAGAATTTCATCGAGTCTCCGGCCTGTTGCTGTGTCCTGGCATTCCACGTTGTCATGGTGATAAGTTGCGCATAACAGAGCTGGAAGCAGTGGACCCCAGTTGTCATATTGGGTAACCTGTTTATTAACCAGTTGATCAAAATTGAAGGAAAAGTTTCTTTATTGCGTGATTCTAAATAATAAAGGTTGAGCCAGATATTGATAGAAAGGCAGTGTGGGATGAATCTTAATTGACTTAAAACTATTGATAAAAATATAATCCATTATAAGAGATGCACATGCACCAGTATATGCATCTGCTAAAAGGTAATCACAAAATGACAATACAGTAGCTAGCTTGCTTTTCTAGAGCTGAACGCTGGCCTTGTGGATATTGAGAATTTAAAGATAGGGATAAAACGAGTCAGGCTAATGCGTACAATTGATTCATAATTGAGCAGCAAGTGTGGGGAATATGGCATTCATCCGCTTGACAGCCTCTCTTTGCCACCTGGAGCGATATTTGCCAGGTACCTCTCACAGCCCTACGCAGTCTACTGCAGTATGCATGTTCTCCGATTTCCTACACTAATAGTAAATACACAATCGCCATGATGGTTTCAGGAATGTTAGACCTTTAAGGATGAGATTGGATAGTAGAGCGACCTCTGAAAGCCATATCGGTAATGGCAGAATACAATGCAGATATTGAAAGACATATACCGTATATATATATAAATATAACAGGTCAAACTGGCTAATTACCCTTGTAATTACACAATATGCAGGGCTAAAAATTTATAATTTGACAAATATATGTTGAAGAAAATAATAGGGTGAATACAAATAATTATATGATAAAAATGATGATTAATAAACACGAAATTCTCAAAATTAAAACATAAATTAAGCACTCGAGTCAAGAATTAACCAGTACCTGTTCTGGTGCATAACGGTCTCACAATAAATGCCACCATTGTACCATTAATCAAATTACCGATTTCAATGGTATAATATATACATCGGGGTCGTCAGGTACAATTGCAAAAACAAATAAGTTTTTATTACACAGAGCCCATATGTACACTTTTGTACACATGTTGGTTCTTAATAAAATAATAATTTAATTGCATAACATTGATAAATCTGATATAACTTGCTATAACTATAACTATGTTTCTCCAACTTCTCGCATCCAAACAGAATTAGGCCTACACGTATGGCTTTAGAAGAGTTAGACTCATAAAACAAGGGTATTTAATACATGTATTGGAGAAATTACAAATATTACAAACAGGTGCAAAATGTCACCTTATGAGAATTAAGACCATATAGGCGAGAATTGAGGGCATATGGCAAAGACCAGAATTGAGGGCATATGGCAAAGACCAGAATTGAGGGCATATGGCAAAGATCAGAATTGAGGGCATATGGCAAAGACCAGAATTGAGGGCATATGGCAAAGACCAGAATTGAGGGCATATGACAAAGACCAGAATTGAGGGCATATGACAAAGACCAGAATTGAGAGAATACGGCAAAGAACCATAAATGAAAACGTTGGAAATCAAGCCGATAAAAATCGCAGACGAAGAGCAGCTTTCCATATAAAATTCCTTTTGAGGCCTGCGTCTTGTCAGGCAGCCATTTCAAGGAGATTTCCTTTCACGAGTAGCATTATTGCACTTGTTCAGACTTATATGTTTGTTTAAAGGGTGGAACAAAGGTCTCTACAAAGCAATTCGCTGCAAAATAAAAACCCGAAGGAAACGCTTGAGACTGTGGGTGTCGATTTGCAAGCAGGGATCCACGGTGTCCGGCCAAAATACCGATTTAATTCGAATTTATGGAACCAATTTGGGTGTCGCACAGAGAGAGTGCGTTGAATGACAGATGAGATGATTTGGATTTCAAATGACAAGAGTGGGATTTGCTGGGATAACTGCTGGCAAATGGCGAGATGGACTTCCCAACAAAAATATATTGACATTAAAACTTACTCAACACGCAACGGAAGCTTCAGATTAGCAATCTGTTGGTTTAACAAGAAATTAGTGATTAACAAAATAATTAAGAAGAATGAATCAATAAAGACATAATTCCATCAAACACTGCGCCAATGCTTCAACGAGATAACCAAAAATGGAATCGAATCTGCAATGCGATAAATAACAATTTCCAAGAGAAACAGAGAAAAAAAATTAGCACTTGTTGACTTGAGTACATCCTGTTACACTAATATACGTGTACCAATTATTCCCTGTCAGCAAAACACTCCTACAGAGTACTGTCCAGATAGTCAACAGGAAGTGACGTAAGAAGTAAATGTAAATGGAATGTTCATTGAAGAGGGAGGTCAGCGAAGCAATCATCCAACAGAGATGCAAATTAAGCCACTAATTAAAACTAATTACGGAGGAGGAAGATAATCAGGCAGCTAATTACTAATCAGCTGAAGGGGGCTCTGACCAGATCAATAATCAATAATATAACAGGAACCTGTCTCAACACTACAATATGTATACCAGCTATATAGTAATCAATGTTGTCACACTACATTTGGTACTTGCATGAGAGAAGGAGGGAATATTTCAAAATACAAGGTAATATTTACAGGTATATGATATTTCATTAGTTCATGTTGGATATAACAAAATTCATAAATTATAAATCTGATTTAAAATCACAAATCACTCCTAATTATGAGTGGATAAATTAGCAATTTAATCAAGGAAGTGATCAAGGAAACAGTACCAAAGTGTACGGTGATAGCACTTGTACCGCGCTCTTTATGGCAACTGCCGCAGGGAAATCTTCCTCCTGCAATCTGAGCAATGAATGAAGGTTAAACAGAACACAAAAATAATCGCAAACAAAATCATAGCATGATTTGTCTGGGTGTCTTTTAATCAAGATTTCCTTCACACACAAGAAAGAAAAAAATACACAATTGATGGAATATCAATATCCTCCCCTCACAATTCGCGCTTATGAATGAACAGATGAGCTTAATTACGATTTGTATCTTTACGGCAGAATATGATTCAGGACCGGGGCGTTCCCTCTCTCCAGCACATAAACGGCTATATTTATATGCATAGGCCCGTAGGGGGAGAAGAAAAACAGGGTTCATGTACAGAGACAGCATCTCATCATTCACACATGTGTAGGGTTACCATGCAGAGTATAATTCACTGAAGAAATTACAAAATGCGACGATTAATTCGTCAAGACACCAGAGTCGATAAAAATACAGAGCTACGTGACACAAGTCATTCCACGGGAGGTGGGCATCATTTAAGCAGTTTCTCTAATAATTTATATAAATAACTAAATCTTGAACAAATCCAATAACATTCACAGCAACAGTGAGTAGAGACACAAAAGGTATACGACCTCAGTTTATGGATCTAATCGAATTAGACACAAAAGACGGATATCTTTGATCTATTATACTCACTTCCATACATAGAATGATGAATTCGGAATATTAGATAGACCAAATAATCATTTTAAATAGTGAATAATGGAGAATATTTACTGGTCTAAAAGTTTGCGCAATTATAACTACCGGTATGCAAATAAAAACAGTTATTAATTACCGAGAGTCAATACGAGCATTGCATACACTGTCATGCAGTAAATAAAATAAATGATTAACTTCTCAGGTATACAGAATAAATTAGCGCTATTAAGTCAGCACTATCAACATGAATCTTCATCATCAGAAAAAAAAAAAGCGAAAAACAACCAAACGGGTCCAAATCGGTTAATTAAAGTAATTAATTAACATATGACACGTAGAGAGGGACTACGGAAGTGCAATGGATCTCATTCTGAGCCCAGAGCTGAACAACTTGCAAGAAAACCCAGCCATGAAGTGGAAACCGAGGAGACTAGATAGACGCAATGAGATAATTAACTCAAGAAGTCTGCGCTCGGGGTTCGTTTCGGGCCAACTATTTCCGGCATGGCCAAAAGGAAAACAACGCTGTATATAAACATTACCCAATATCTAGAGAATCTCGGCCGAGATTGATCTCAACATATATGTTCAGTTAATATCAGAATTTACTGCATTTATATATCTCCAGTTGATAGGATTCTCCAATTAAGTGAGGTTGATTTCATTCATTGCTTGCAAAGACCTGTCCAGGGCCTAATTTGCCAACTAATTGGAATATCACATTTTAAGCATAAAAATAAAGAAAGATCCCCCCTGCTCAACAATTTCAAATTCAATCTTCATCTATCTCTCTCTCTCTCTCTCTAACTCCACCTCTCGCAAAATAGGGCAACCATTTTCGAAGTGCGATACAGTACCTCCATTCCGTCATAACTGTCATGGCATGGCACGACTTGGCATGATGGGGTAATTTTACGGCTCCATGCAACCCATTCGGGTGATACGGGCGCCAGAACAGAAGGCCCAGGACCGGGGTCATAACTGTCATAACTATCATCCCCTGCAAGAAGACTTTTTCTTCCTTTCAAATCTATGAATATTTCTTGCTTGCGTCTATCGCATGAACTGTGAAACTAGGTAAAATGCCATTTACACTAAATCCAACTGTTGAGCAAACTCCGACGCCGGTATCCTCAGACTGCAGATATAATCAGACACGAATGATCAAACGGTTCATCATTCTGCTGGGTGCCAGTGAGTGCTCAAGAGGTTCACAATCACGGTCGGGTCAGGCTTCTGCTACTGTAGGCCGGAGCACACCTCAGCATTATAAAGCCTTCAATACAACCAATTATGTTCAACTACCTATTGGTACTTAATAGATTACCTTTCCTCATTCATTCTACCAGAATCACACAATCATTACATTTATGAGAAAATATACGAGTTATTTTGGGATAAATATTATTCATAATTCGGTCAGATTAAATAAACATTAACAAAAACCACATCAATCACAGTATACTATTTACACAATATGAGATAAGATAAGCTGAACTCAACTGATTAAGAGGTGATATTTGCTGACGATTACAATCGACCCGCATTGAGGAGAGAATTTGATGACGGAGATGAAAAATTAAAAACATCATCAGGAAGTTCTTGTCGATGGGAGTGAATGACATCTACATTTGATTGCAAATTGGCAAATGAACAATAACTATTGATCGTTATTGAGCGTGCATTTCAACCCTTTTCCATGATTGTGGATGATGAAATGCACTCGTATCTGATTAAACAGTGCATAGATATTGTTCGGTCTCATTAACTTCGATGACGAAGCATGGTGGGTCATCACATCACACGATTCACGACAATTTCAGCTCTTTTTTTTTTCCGGTCTCAAGCAGTCACTATTGTCATTCAATATGCGCACCTCGTTATTGCTGAGCAACTATTAGTATCGGTATTTTCGGTATTGAAATTATTCTTATCCTGAATCATTGATACCGAAATGTGATATTCTTTAAAACTACTGACATCAGTACAATGAAGAATGCTGATAAAATGTTATATAATATCGATATGTCAAACTACCATTAGTCGAATTACTCGGTATGGCGAGTCCATATAGAACTCTCCGGCCCCTCGGCATTCCATTTCATTGAATTTTGCAAAGATGTGTCGAACTTACATAAGTCTATATCTCAAGCATATATATTTTCCGCTCCAGCGGACAACAGCATTTTGCAACAACTTCGAAGTAACATTAGAGACAGTCAACATCGCGATGTTGACTTTCACTTACGTTATTTCAAAGTCTGCCCAATTATACAATTATTACATCATTTTCAGGCATACTTGAAATGTCAGAGAAACTAGCTTATGACTGAGTAGAATTTGAGTGATTTGATATAATTGTATTATATCAAAGCATCTCGTCAAGCGAATCGTTGATGCTTCAAGCGAGCGTGTGATCCACAGAGTAACTCGATCTCTATAATTATATCCTGTTCTTGATTCGTTCATGACGTCACATCTCAAAAGGCATGATAGGTGTGAAACAAAGTATCTCTGCGTTCGGCATGTATCGCATGTAACGATAACACAAATCGTCATCTGCGATGCATGCATGGATCAGATTGATATGAAATGTACACTTCAAAGGGAACCCCCAATTATTGTTTGTCTCAGCCCGTTCACTGGCCCGGGAGAGAAAGCCAACTGCGTCATACTTGATACCAGTGCCAAGTTTGGCGAGTACAAGGCCACCCGATACTCCAGCTTGATCAACTTTAACGAACTCACAACATAAAACGAGGAAGCTCGATTCAAAACTGATTTTATTTTTTACCCAGCGCTTGCTGAAAATGTCAATTCCACACATGTTTATTTCCTGGACAGCTGGCACAGTTCTTTTTCTGTATCTCATGTCGTTCAAGCTGTCGTTCAAGCTCTCATGTCGTTCAAACTTCATTCTAGGGCTTAGGTCGGATATTATATTCGAATCGGGTTTTGAGATATCCGGCGATTTCTGCGCTTCCCTTAATTGGGTATACGAAAATCCGTGATGGTGGCTCTAAAAAAATGTTCAAAAAGCGATAATAATTATTGTTTTCAAATGAGCATTCAGCATCCCTTTAATTGGGGATTTGGTTTTCTTCATCGCATAGCTAAACATCTAGGCAAAGGGATTAAATTTGTTCAACAGCAGATGAGATTCCTCTCATATTTGAAGCGAGCTGTTTAATTAAATACTGAGCTGATAAAATGTAATTTAAAGTTACCTTCTTTCTCTTTTGTGCGTCAGTGCAAGTATTCACCATATACACGTGACGTGTATAATGGTAACACGTACCCATGGTGAGTGCAATCAGTATATATAGTACATGTACACACATACTCCTTTATAATTATAAATGTACACACATGTACACACATGTATGCCATGGGAGGCATACACAGTACACATATAGCGCCCGATTCATCTGCGCTTTTTAGAGGTTATTGTCGTCTTGGCTCGGGTACTATAACTACTAGTATTACAAAGGCGTTCGATAACTGTACGTACCTCATATATAATACTCTCAAACATTGTCATACTTTTTCAACGCTTTATGACACAGAAAAATCAATACTGCAATGCTATACTACAATGCTATGGTAACTATAAGCAACGGGTATCCGGGTAGCAGAATCATACCTGGGTTTTCTAATAATTTTGTAGACTAAATCAATTTTGGTTGTAAAAATTTCTTTCTTTCAAAATCATAACGCACCTCCGGGTTCACATTGGAGCTGAGATCATCATACTAATGTCAACCAGCATATTTTAGTTTCCCAATAGATTTCTTCCCTTTTAAATTGAAGTATGCGTAAAAAAATAGAGACTGTTAAAAATAATGCCGTACTCACATCATACAAATGTCAAAGTTCAGGAGAAAACACGGAAATTCATAAGCGGCCGATGTACTCAATCAAAACAGAACAGAGATTGAAGTTGTGTTTTGGTCGCTCTGCGCATGCGTACTAGGTCAAGTGCGCACTGAACTCGCTGGCCGCGATCACCGAGTGCGTTATGATGCGCGGGGTAGGAAAAATAATCAGTACATAAAAAAGTACACGTATCATGGTCACGATTATTGCATTGCATCGTTTCCTGTTGACGTGAATTGACACCATTTTGATCATACATCAGTCAGTAACACACAGTCTGAAGGGAGCGTGCGAAGGCCTACATATCTTCCTCTGAAATCACAAATGTGACTATAAATACACTTATATCATAGACGTTGCAATTAAATACCATATCTCTTATAAATACCATGATCAAAGCTTTTTTGCAGAATGCATTCCTGTTTCGGATTTATTCAAGAGATTTCAACTCCCCTCAAACTCAATGTTGGTCAGAAAAACTTCTGATTTTTAGTGCTTATAGAATTAATTGACGCAATTTAAGATAAGTGAAGACTGAGTGTCTTCTTGTGTTGTGTTTTTTTTCTCTTTTTTCAGGCACCCAAATGCAAGCAAAATTGACTCTGTAACCCAAATATGAACACTCGCACTTCTGATCTAGTTCAGACGGACCACTTGATATCTATGTATATAGCTGTGAGGCGGAACTCGGAAATGCATAAGGGATAAAAAGTAATAATCAAGGCAACTTGATTATCATGCAGTCATGCACCCCGTCCTCGTTATTTCTTATCTAAGGTTTATCATGTTTACTCAGTGGGAATATGCAGTAGAATAAATGGACTTTCAATCTGGTTAGAAAGGGCCACATAATTTATTATGTATGGTGTCCTACTAACATGCATGTCCTCTATAATGGATAACATGTATAACATCATCTTTCAGTTTTCACTGATGCTTTCCATTAATACTTGAATCCCCCAAAAAATAAAGTTTTGTACACGTTGCAACCTGTCGAGCGATGTTTCATAGTCTTTAGTATGGTTATTATGTTTATGCGTTATAATTTCCTTCTTATCAAGGTTGATACACACACACACACACACACACACACACACACACACACACACACACACACACACACACACACACGCGCGCGCGCACGCACACGCACACGCGCACACACACACGCACACACACACACACTCACTCACACTCATACACACACACACAGACACACACACACACACACACACACACACACACACACACACACACACACACACACACACACACACACACACACACACACACACAC